>JAYJLV010000027.1:1544108-1555255 GCA_036873485.1 Torymus texanus | reverse complement strand
CATCTAAATTTATAAGGATATGATGATGTGTCTTCTGGAACAGACCACTTTTTATTTTTTGTGTGCCTGTGTTATGTTTCTGCATAAACATTCACAGTCTAACAATATCCAACAATATAAAACATGATATTTTAAAATATTTAATATTTTATAAACAAAATTTCAATAAAAGTTTAATTATTTATAAGAAACTTATTAAAATCTATATATTTTTGTGTTACAGAGATTTAAGCTTCAGAAAAGGAGATATTATAATTTTAAGGAAAAAGATTGACAACAATTGGTATTTTGGAGAATGTGGGTCTAATCATGGCGTTTTTCCTCTGTCATATGTTCAAGTATGTCAATCTTTCAGTAATTAATATATTAAATTATGTATATCAATCTTAATTCAAATTGAAATTTTAGGTGATGACTCCTTTACCTCCACATGTTCCTCAATGTAAAGCTCTTTATGACTTCAGAATGTCAAATGATGAAGAAGATGGTTGTTTAACTTTTAACAAGGTAAGCTATAAGATTTTTAAGTTGAAAAAGAACTTTACACAAAGCATTCAATAATTTTTTGAAAGTGTAATTTATTACTAATTATTCCATGTGTTTATTTATTTTTAGGGAGAGATTATAAGCGTTATTAGGAGGGTTGATGAGAATTGGGCAGAAGGCAAACTTCTAGACCGCATAGGCATTTTCCCCCTAGCTTTTGTAGAATTGAATAGCGTTGCCAGAACTTTAATGAAATTCTCAATGAAGTGAGTAGCAAGATTTTATTTTTGTATATCAATTTAAAGTATTAATATTTAACTTTTTTTTTAATCAGTGTTCAACCAGGACCATCCAGAGTAGCACCACCAACTCCAACAAATGAAGAAACTACACCATTAATACCCACGGATCATACACGCACAGTTCAGGCATCAGGTCAACCAAGACAACAAGCTGCACCGGTATAAAATATTAATATCTTTTTCTTTTAAAAAAAATCATAAATGTTAATGTTCCAAATTTGTACAATATGCAAAGCCAAATAAAATTTGAATCTCTAATGTAACGTATTGGAGCACGTAATTATTAATTTACTGCTTATTTTTAACTTTTATTATTTTAATTTTAAAATCTATATTTCAGGCTGCTGCACTACCAATTGCTGATTCTGGTACAAATGTATCGTCAGGTGGAAGTTCAACGACAACGTCGTCACCTGCTATGACCAGTCCTAGTTCAAGCAGTTCAAGCACAACACCAAGTAGCCCTAGCAGCCCAGCCATATCGCCACCTACAGTGGCCAACCGCCATAGTACAAAGAGACACAGTTTTACTGCAATCAACAATGCTCATCAACCTCAACCTCAAAACCGTCATAGCGCCGAAATACTTAGCCTCGCTGTAGACGCTGCACTAAGTAGTGGCGAAGCAGCGACCAATGATCCTGTATTCACCTCCAGTCAAGTATGCGATATAACTATTTTATTAATCAAAAACTTAAATTCGAATCTAGCACATGTTTTCGGAGTCATACTTTGTTAAGCAAAAATTCTTACAACTTAACCAATGAAGGTTTTAGAAAATAAAAATTTTTTGACAACGGGTTATTAAATTATTTTTTAGACAACTGGAAGTGCTAACGAACAAAATCCTCGACACAAACGAAGTGGCAGTAGCGAATTGGTACTTTCGGGATCGTCTATGTCCGTCAGTGCACCGTCCAGCTCAGGAGCTACGGCAATACCAGGATCATCCATGGGACCTGCAACAAGTAGCAGCACTAGTAATTTACCAGCAGCATATATTGCTCTCTATCCATACAAACCGCAAAAAGCCGATGAACTTGAACTAAGAAAAGGTGGTATTTACATGGTGACAGAGAGATGCCAAGACGGTTGGTTCAAGGGAACTTCAAACCGTACTCAAAAGTGTGGTGTATTTCCTGGAAACTACGTCGCACCAGCAAAGTAAGTATTTTTGAAAAAATACGAATAATAGTAAGAGTATTATTAAAAGAATTCAAAATTTTAAATAACAATATTATTAAATAATTCTAATGATAAAAATATTATTTATAGATGTCAACGAACAGTTTGCCGATCCCCAAGCACAGTACCAACACAAAATACTGCATTCTCGTCGTCGTCAGCATCATCATTTGTTCAAGTAAGTAGCGTTGACACTCGCAGTGCAACTGTCGCAACGGCGTCACAGATTAAGGGCAAAAGTGCTGCACCTCAACCGTACAACCCATGTAAGTTACCACCACCTGAATTACCACCTCGTGCTTTAAGTCCTGCATCAATTGGAAACTCAGCATGGCACAGTCCAAGGCAACCGATTCAAACACAAAGCCCACCTAGACTGACAGATCAAACTGTTCCAGCTTCTTCAATTGGCAGAAGTCATAGTACCGTCATGCCCTCCATATTTGGTAAGATTATGAATTTTTATAATATATAATTTCATGTTAATATTTCTAAATATACCATCTACCATTAAATGCGAAAATAACTTAAAACAAAGAACTAGTTAGCGCATTATAAAGTTTATTTTACCTACAGCTTCACCAGGTAAACTTCCAATTGTTACGACGAATACTGCAAGCGGTACATCCTTGGGTACCACGAATTCTATAAATGATTCTAGTAAGAGTCCTATAAATACACCACATGCATCTTCTGCATCTGCATCTGCGTCTGCTTCTGCATCGAACACAACACCAAAGTCTACTGAAAAAGTAAGACTTGTATTAAAAAAAAATCTGATTTATTTGTTTTTAATGTACATAAAAACTTCTGAGAATTGTGTATGTAAAGGATTTTGTTATTTAAAAATTTATTTTCTTTTATAGGTAAAAGAAAAGAAAGAAAAGGGTGTATCTTTAATGCGACGATTAACAAATATAAAGAAGTCAAAATCTCCTCCTCCGTCAACTTATTCAATGGATAATCCCGTTTTCGATGATGGCAACACAAATCAATCTACTTCAATTAATCCTATTCACGTTCGGTAAGCAATTATTTGATTTCAAATATGTGTGATAGACTGCATAATCACGGTTTAATGTCTTATAGTTTGATTTTGTGATTCATAATAGATATATTTTTTTTATAATTTTTGACGATGAACATTGCATAAAAATCATATTTGTCTTTAATAATAAATACGATACTGATTAACATGCATGTTTAGCAGAGTTTTCTGAACTTGCACGTACACGTGCTTTACCATGCTATTTATGCAATTTGTTGTGTGCTTTTCGCCATCACTTACGTAATTTAAGCAATAGCTATTGTGTTCGTTGATGCATTTACAGACAGATGATTGACAAGTCTGAGACAGTAAAAAAATAACTTTATCATAGCTTTCCATAGAAGCGCATTACCCTGCTATTTTTCATGCTGTCTAGTTTTTATGGCGTTTAAAATTTAGTAATTTATCTCAATTATAATCTAATTCGAATATTTATTGTATCTGGAATTATAAATCCTGATAAAATTCAGATTCCTAATTACTTTTCTTAATTATGCTAAAAATGGTTTTGATAGGTCTTTATACAATTTAGATTGTTATCAAATAAAATTGGAATAATATGGATTACTACACGGATAGAATTTTCCCGTTATAATTACCGTGAAATTCATGGTAATCGACGAACTTGTGAGACTCCAATAATTTTTACCGTGAATCATGGTAATTTTTACTGTATCGTCGCGGTAAAAATTACCGTTAAGTAGGTAAGTTTTACCGTGATTCACTGTAACAATTATTGAAATCTAACATGCTCCTCGATTACCATGAATTTCACGGTAATTTTTACGGAAAAATTCTATCAGTGTATCGATATTCTTTATATTGACATATTAAAAATACTCTAATATTTTTATTCGATTACATAATTTATATTTGTTTTTTAAATCTAAAGCTTTTGATAATATTCTTTGTTCATCTTAATCCATAATTTAAAATTTCAAACGATTATGTATATCTAGATATACCACGCAACGGGAATTATAAATATGTAAGACAGCCAATTGATGATATAAGAATTATTTTATTAGATATTCAAAGGTACAAAATTATATTTAAAATTACTGGTGTTCATAAACAATATTAACGTGCGACAAAATGTTATTTATCTTCATTTTCTTTCAAGTGCTAAATGAATCATTATTTGATAAAATTACACTAATATTATGAAATTAACTAGATACTGAGATTTCTAAATTACGAACGAAAAAAAATTATTTAAATTTCTACGCTAATGTTACTCTGGGGGTTTACGACTGACGCAAAATTAGATCAGGATCGTGTCCAAGTCAGTTACTTCAGGCGGGTGCCACGCAGGATATAAACGCTACTACGAACAGCCATCATCGCATGTACCCCGGACAGGGTCACGTCACGACTTCTCAGCGAATCAAGCATAAGGAAAGACCCTCCTTGCCCGTGACTTTTCTTCAAAGGTTAGTTATCGCCCACCAGTAAAATCTCCGATATGAACTTTTTTTCCAAAAAACCTACTAGGTAATATGACATTAAAAAAGGGAATAATTAATAAACGTAATATTGACTGTTAATACTAAAAGCAGACGTGCTTTTCAAATAATAATGCACTGCAAATTTTAATACATATTTTTTTTAAATAAGTTTAGCTATATGTATTGTGTACTTATTAGTATTAAAAGTGTGACATTTGTACTGCATGTGAAAATTGTATGTGTTTGAATATGAAATGACTCATATTTCACCCCCAACTTAGTAAAAACCAACTAAATATAAAACTGAAAAAATGCAACATAAAAAAATATTTTTATGGAAAAACAATTATGTTATTAGTAAAAAATTCTCGTTTATTATGAGTGAAGTTATATATCCATCTATAGTAGTATGTGTATTAGTTATTAGAATAAGCTTTGATTGTTTTCAATTATTCAAATGGTAATTTCAAAATATAACAAATTTTTTTGTAAGCCATCTTTTTTCACAATACATATTTACGAATTGCATACAATGCAAGTATATGTCACTTTAACACAAATTTGAGTTGAGTTTTATTTTATCATTATACACACGCACGTACTCTAATAGTAATTTTATTTTCTGATTCTGAATTATTGTTTAAATTAGTACATATGGTAAGTATTATGATTAAGATTTAAAATTAATCAATGAATCAATTGAAAGAGAATAGATTTATAATGATATTTAAAATCACTTACTATTTTTGTATATAATCAATCATAAAAATGTTGATACAAAAACTTAATTTATCATTACTATAATTCAATCTTATTATTGCTGTTCTTTTTGCACTTACTTTTCCTAGAAAAAAATATCTTTCCGAATATTTATATATACTTTAAATTGTACAGGCCTGGAGAAGCAGGTATTATTGGTACAATGAGCAATCACCATCGTAAAAGCAATTCATTAGATGCCGGAACTGGAAAGCAAGTAAAACAGCCGCTTTCATCAAGAGACCGGTATTTAGAATATTAATTATTATATTTATGTAAAATATTAGTTTTAAGGTAAATTTATATAAATATAAGTTGTAATTTTGTTTTCAGTGAACGAGTCTATAGATTCCGCTGTATCGTGCCCTACCCACCCAATAGCGAATTTGAGTTGGAGTTACGCGTCGGTGATATAATTTACGTGCACAAAAAGCGCGACGACGGCTGGTATAAAGGTACGCAGCAGCGTACTGGACGTACGGGATTATTCCCAGCGAGCTTCGTTGAAGCTTTCTGAGACCCGAAGAAACCCTCTCTCGTACTTGAGACTTGTATATAAAATTGTATAGAAAATGATAACTCGCAAAAAAATTCAATTGGGAATTGGGTCTTGCAGAGAGGGAATCTTGCCGCGCAAAATTTTATTTGTAATATGTACATTTTCGTATGAGATGTCTAGAGTGCGACTGTAGACAGAATTATCATTTTATAAATCAGATTAAAATAAAACAGTATACATTAATACTTTAAGACCAGCATAATACACGTGCGGGTCTTATTGTTTATACATAAACTGTTAGTATCAGCACTTATTTTAAATGCGGTTTATTTCAAATCGTCAAATTTAACTTTCAGTTTAAAGGGACGGTTATAACATTTTCTGTATTAAAAAAATTCAATTATTTGTAATTTTGTGTTTATAAAATATTATTTATATATAATTCTGATTTATAAAATACGATTGATATTTGTAAAAATATAGAAACTTATCGTTCAAGTTTCATTTAGAACTGGCAAATGTTTATCTAAAGTCAAATGGTTCAAAATTCATTTTTATACTACTTGCGTATAAAATATTGTGCGTTTTCCATTGTAGTATCCAGAACTATATAAATTTAACGCCAGCTTTAATTTTATTTTTAATTTTCATCGAATATAAATTCGATGTTGGCAAATCATTGCTCGTATTAAATACATTGTATTACATCTGTATGAATATACAAAAAGAAATTGAAGGTTTGTGGTATCGCATATTTATTAGAGACGCGTGTATGTATATTTAAAAATTTTCTTATATTTTTGTTTTATTTGAAATTCATAAATTAAAAAACAGTGTTTAATTGAAGTGAATGTAAACAATAAAAAAAACGTATTTTAATACTAAGAAATGAACGAAAATAATGTTACGATTTTTGTTGAGTGTACGAAAACTTATTTTTTCGAATACGTGCATGAAACAGGCCTTGTTGTGATTTAAGGAGCGAAGAAAAAACTTTTTTCCCAGCTTGAATGAAAAATTTTTTTCCACGCTCGAAGCGGAAAAAAAACTTTTTTAAATGAAAAGTACAAGTGCAATGATTTGTAACTCGGGTGGTGCACGAATCCCAAGGCACGATCATCTATACACAACTTTCATGCATGAAACGAGGCCCTCTCTTCTGCACTCGTTGAAAAAAACACTGTGTAACACGGAAAGAAGACCTATTTCAGATATGGGTGAGGTATGTCCTGCACTAATGTCCATCTCATGCTGTGTATCTCATTCTCGCTTGAAATAGCTCATATTATCCCTTTATTGCACAATGTATTATTATTGCGATATTAGATAAATTAGTTTTAATTTTAAAAGCGTAAAAATTCAATTTTTGTTTTTAATATTTATTATATTGTTTTCATACAAACAAATTGGATGTTTTTATTATATAATTTTATTCAGTAATTGGTGTGATATGTATTGACTCATTTGTTATGTTTGTTAAATTTCATTTCTGTTTATAATTACTACTTTGGAAAAATTTTTCTGGTAACAGCTGCTTGTAAATATTTATTACTAAAAGTAAAATTTCATGCATTACATGCGATTTTATCGCCGAATACGATCGTATTGTTATTGCATGCTGTCAATACAGTTGTGTGAATCGGATGGAGCGGATGTGTCGGGCAAATTATGTAGAGTACTTACTACGTTTGATGCAACTATGAGTAGTAGCCAGACAGATCGTCAAACCTTTGACGATATTATTACGTTAAAAGAAAAGTTTTCTTTGATTAATTACGGTTAAATAAATTTCGGTTAGTATGAACGTCAAGTTATATGCATTGATATTTATAAAATATCTTAATTATTGAAGAATTAACATTTTGTATTTTTTCGTTCCTTTTGTGAAATCAGCGAGATACCAATTCCTTCAATTGAAACAATATAGTTACAGAAAATATGTAAGATTTCCGATTAAATAATTATAAATCGAAAAGACAAAAGCGAGAAAGCACATTGTAATGTGATACACGCACAGATTTAAATAAATTTTACTCATTGAGGGTAATGTCTAATGACATTAAAATTAAAAAGAAAAAAAACTGCCATGAATACGTATACAAAGGTAGGCATGACTGGTAAATAAAAAGTAATCATTAATAATAATAACAAAGTGACATTAACTTCTAAGTGTTAAATTTCGTGCAATGTTTGTACTGCCATTAGGATATTTTATGTTGCTGACTAATTGATTTAACTTTTTCTGAAAAAAGTAATGAGTCTCAAAGAGACCGTGGTTATTGTTGATTGAATGAGTTGTATGATACACTGTGCTGCATAAAAGAACAAAGGAATTTTACCAAGACTTTGTATTGATTTTAGTGTATTTTTATAATACTTTACTATTTTTTAAGTATTCATTTTTTGATAATAAACTTTTTTATGATTTCGTCAGCGAAAGCAGCAAGATTCTTTTCTGCTTTTTACAAATGTAAATATTGTATTACATGTACGCTGCACATCGAAACGCGTTACCGATCACAAGTATGATTGTGCTTCCAGTGTTCACTTTTCAGTATTTGACTGTATTTTTGTGTTTCATACGCAAACTTAACTTTCTACTGATGAAAGTTATTAGTGTTGTTAAAATTTTGAAACGCATGTGAGTGACTGGTATTGTATACGGTATTATGTATAAGTTTTTAATTAAAGAGATTCAAACATTTGATTCTCTAAAGGGTATTTATTAGCTAAATCGTATTGGATTTGAATATATAATAATTATTTATAAAGAAAAAAAGAAAGAAATGAATTTAATTAAAAATTACGAATATCTATTATCAAAATCAATGTTATTCAAATGTTTTTTTTATTGTTTCTTAGGGAATCTAAGATAAAATTAGCCATTCAATATTGATAAATTTTGTTTGATTTCTTAAATACAAGACTTTAGTATCATATAATTATAATACAGCGATACACCAATGTGTATTAGATACTGTATTATTACGGCGAGAGTTATCTAATACAAGAACGAATCTTTTAATTATTAAGAATTACTAGCAGCGAAAGTTGCAAATAAAAGAAGAGATATTAGAGTCTGAATATTATCGATAATGTATTGAAAGGATGTATTTGTATAACCGCGTGATTTCTTGATTTTTGTATATTCTTTTTCTGCCATTGGACGCGAATTTTTAGAAAATAATTGTTTGATTTAAGATTAATATTTGTTAATAAAAGAAATGATAAAGTTAACATCTAAATGAGGGCACACAACACTTCGCTTTTTCTATATGTCTGTGAATACTTGGTGGATACAAACAAAAACAGGTGTTTTTCATATTTCGTATTTAAATGCACTTATAAATGGTAGTACTTGGAATTATTTTTCGGTAAAAACAAAAATCGTCTATTGATTACTGAGCACTTTGTGTATATATGTAATTGTACATGATTTTTTTACAGCTTGTACATATATGAAATTCTCTACATTTTAGTAAATTATGTATACTTTATTAATCATATCAAATTATCCCTCATTCGTTCATGTGTACTGCCTCGAATACGTCCATAAACAAACACAAAATTTTAGAATTAATATTTAACTATATGAATGTTTTGTATGAAAAAAGGAACAAAAAATCAATAGATTTTAAGTAACTTATTACTTCAATAGATCATGGAATTCGATTGCTCGTAATCAATCGAAATACAAAAAAGTAACAAATCGCAACGCATCATAATTGTTAGGATAACATAAGGTATAAGTAGGGCCCAGTTAAATGGCGTGACGACCAACTAGTGAACAAACAAGACATTTTCTTTAAGTTTCATTTTTGCGCTTCGACCTGATGTTGAGTCCCAGTAGCAATAATACAAGTACCTAAGACACCTTCGACTGCATGTACATAAATGCGCGAGAGTTAGTAATTTTATTCATGGCTTTGGTAAAATGAAAATTACAAAAATGGCCTGCCATACGTGATGAAAAAGAAAGGTAAAATAACGGTAAACAGTGAAGACATATTATACAAAAATACAGAAGAACATTTAAAAAAACACAAGAAAAAAATAAAAACAGTGCTGTACACCGTATCATATTATTTATTGTCAGTATTTTTAACTTTTACTAAGCTGTAACGAACAAGTTAGCATACAAATTTTAAAAGTGTGGAAACTTTTAGGCTGACACAAAAATCGAGTCCGCTGTACGATTTATAAATATATACATGTGTACCTCAAACCTTATATAAGTATACATATATATTTTTTGTTCCGTCGAAGCGAGAGATGGAAATGATATGAACGGATGATTGAACGTATCTTCAGAGTAAATTTCGGCTGAGCCAGATTTTCGATTGCATCCCGAGGAGACGCAAATGCACTAGTGTGCGTGCGGTCTTTGCTAGATCATAACGATTTAAAAAAAAATCGTCCAGGAACTCGTTGACCACCGATAACAATGTCATTAGAGATATATATATATATATATATATATATATATATTCTACTACTCAAGCGTATAGAGTCGCAAGCACGTTGTTGGTGTTCTGCGCCCAATGTAATTTTCACAATAAAATTGTAGACTTGTCTAATACCTAACTAATAACTGTAATAAATGAATACAAGCCGAAAATTCTATTGTTTTTTTTTCCAAACTCCGTTTTTCGTAAAGCTTTTATTTTTGTTATTATTATTTAATAATGATATAATAAGTTTAGATTAGAAAATAATATAATTTAAAATTTTTCTCTAACATCATTAAGAATATACATGAAAATTCATATTTTTTTTAATTCTTAATATAGTAAGACTACGATCCTTATGAGGTTATCATTAGTATCAACAAGAATGTAGCATATTTCAACGAACCTTATCAAAACTTATGCAAAAGTGATAGGTTGTATTTTTACTACCATTATTTTTACATAATTTTTTTACTGTTTAAATTTTACATGAATACATTCCATTATAAATACTATGTTGTATTATATTACAGGTAAAATATTATATTTTTAATAAATAATGAAGTTGATTAAAATGATAACATAAATAAAACTTTTATCTTACTATAATTGCTATAATAAGTTTAGATTAGGACACAATATAATTTTAAGTTTTTCCTCTAACACCATCAAGAATATACATGAAAATTCATATTTTTTTAAAATTCTTAATATAGTAAGACTACTGAAGTTATCATTAGTATTAACAAGAATGTAGCATATTTCAACGAACCTTATCAAAACTTATGCAAAAGTGATAAGGTTGTATTCCACTATACATTATACACGAGCCCGTGGTAAGTCACGTAATTTTTGTTAACATATTATTTTTCATTTGATGGTAAGTATATGTTAATCGAATGAAAATCAGCGGATATTCATCTGACGTTTTGGCACGAATTTCTAGTGATTTTCACGTAGACTAGACAGGCG
>JAYJLV010000027.1:1524572-1534741 GCA_036873485.1 Torymus texanus | reverse complement strand
TTTTTCAAGACTTTTTTCAAAATAAAGCTTAAAATGTCCATAGCTTCCATTTTTGTGAGCGTTAGGGTCTAATAATGCAGCTTTTTTCATATTTCTACGTCAAAAAACTTATCCCAAAGTTTCAGACGAATCCATCTCATACACAAAATGTTTGTGAGATTTCAATTGCCTCTCATATGAGATTTCATAATATTTTTACAGAGGTATACATGCGCATGAAATTTACATGGATAAATAACGTAGAAATCTGCAAGAATATTTTTATTAATGAGTAATATCAGTGGATTAAGTTGTGTATAAACACTTAACATTTGAGTGTTTTTTCGTAATTATTATAGAAATTTACACATTAATAAACTATAAATATACAACTTTTTATCACAATGTCTTTTATATTAAAATTAAAACTTATTAATGAAAGGTGAATGATGTTTTCATTAACTAAGGTGCAAATATAGTTAGAAACAATTTATAAATTGTATAGTTTTATACTGCATCTATAATGTATTATTAATATAAACAAAATCTGTAACTTTGCATCCATACATATTTATTTTCCAAACATTTGAAAGAAAAGAAGTGTTGAGACTTTTCTAAAGAAAATCACCTGATTAAAAAGACCTGATAAAAACTAATAAAAATTTGAAGATTCGGGTGCAAAAAGGTATAGGTTATTAGGTTTTTGCACCCTTTTATCTGGTTTGATTAGAATTTTTCAAACAGGCAGGCAAATGTTGTACTTTTACACACAACTAGGACATTTTTGAAAAATATCATGCTTTCTCAAAAAATTTTTTTTACAATATCAAACGGCACACTATTATAAATCAATACAGAAATATTTACTCTATAATTTCTTGATTTCTATGAGGACTTAATACTTCATTAATGGCATTACAATAAAAAGAAGTTGTATTAGGATTGCAATTAAAAATAAACAATGTAAATAGTACTCTTTCGATATCTTTTAATCTTGCTTTACTGATTTCTTTTCCAAATCTAGAATAGACATATATATTACTTATTATACTTATTAATTTTTCAAAAATTATTTCGATATTTTTACCTTTCTAAAATTTTAGATATTAGATCATCATTACACATTAGAATACTTGCTTGAATGTGTGCAATTTGTGTTAGCGAAAATAGTGAACGAGATGATGCTTGTGGTACTAATATTTTTAGTAACTGACCATAGTATTTTATTATTGATAGATCAATGTTACTTCTGTAATAATTAAACAATTTTAAATTAAAACTTAAATTTATTAAAATTTTAATATGCTAAATACATAGTCAAAATTATTTTTTTACCTAAGCACTTTTAATATTGATCCTAAAGCAATGTCACTGACAGTATTAATATCATCATGTAACTTATACATGAATAATTTTATTAAATTTTTATGTTCAATGGTTCTTTCATACTTGACAAAGGCCATACAAATTATTCCTATTTCTTCTGTTGTCATTTCGTTAACATATTTTAGTACAAAATGTTCAAAAATATTAAATTTAATGGTTATTCTTGGATTTACTTTCATTAAAAATGCATATTGCACTAAATTTTTTTTACTCATATTTTTCATAAGCATACTTTTTAAAGTTTTTCGACCAAATTTTGATGCTTTTGTCATTTGTAGTTTGTAGAGGTGATCATTAAATAAAAATATTATATTTACAGACCAATTTTGCATTCGTTTTAAGCATTCTTTATCTATAATTACACATATATCTTTATAAATAGTATTGTATAATTCGGAATTCCATACCTCTAAGCAATTTAAAAAATAATGAAACTCGTAATCAGTAAAACTTGAACATTGACTGATTGTTGCCTCCAAAATTTCACAATATTTAGAATTATTTAGATTGCCTTGATTTTTAAATATGCACCAAGAAATAATTTTAAAATTTTTTAAAATTTCTGATTTACTCATATTAGTCCATTGTTTATTTACTAAACTTTCTATATTGATAAGATATGAATTTTCTTCTACTGATGAAGTTATGAAAAAATGATTTTCAATGTTTCCTATGATTTTATATGCATGAGCACTTTCTACTGGGTTATAATTATGATTTGATGTGAACTTTGGTTGAGATTTCACTGACCTATATCTTCTCAGTCCCAATTTTTGTTTAAATGAATTGTGACAAGAAATGTGTTTTATTATGGAATCTAACCTTTGGAAGGATATCCATCTTTTAAATTGTATAACTTTTGTTAATTTTTTAGAAAACATTTTAATATTAGAAATTATATTTGAGAAGTAAACAAAAATTTGCCATTTTTATTTTCAAAAAAGGTAAATTAATTTAAAAAAAATAAACTTTTTACATAATGACAACAAAAACGTAGTTTACTAATCTACGAAAAGTCCGGCGTGCTCCGTTACTATGTACCACGTGATTCGATAAGTTTTTAGTCATATATACATGCGGTACGTGCTATGAAAATCGTAATTCCGAAAAATCATCTTGCAGGTTGCAGCTTGCGGTACGACTTCGGTAAAAGAGTTGTAAAGTTTACATTTAAAAGTATTATTTAAATGTTTCCAGTAATTTATAGTTGGAAAATTGACTTTTGAATCAGTATAAGTAATAGTAAGTACCTACACATTCGAACATATTTCTTTGAAAATTTCAAGTCGATAATTCATTACCTTGTTTGTATAACCTTGGTGATTTCATGAATTGTTTGGATAGAAACCGAATATTTACGCGTCTGATATCAGTTTTGAATCTGAATTTGTTTGATTAAATATTACTGTTGACAATAATTTTTATTAATATTTATTATTTACTGCGTATTGAAATAAATAATTTACGAGAAAGGTAAAATTTTTTATTATAACGTTATTGTAAACCATTTGCATTTTTAGTAGTTTATGTATTGATCTTAAATTCTGTTTCATTGTATAGAATGATTGTTCTAAAATAATATTAATAAATTATTTTTTCAAAAATTAGGTAAACAGCCATCAAGATGGCTATTGCAGCTTCCAAAGTTCATGAAGTACGAGAGATCACCAGGATTGAACGAATTGGTGCCCATTCTCATATTCGTGGTTTAGGGTTAGACGATAGCTTAGAGCCTAGAAATGTTTCCCAAGGAATGGTTGGCCAATTTCAAGCTCGTCGCGCTACTGGTGTTATTTTAGAAATGATTAAGGAAGGAAAAATAGCTGGTCGCTCAGTCCTGTTAGCTGGTCAACCAGGTACTGGTAAAACAGCAATTGCTTTAGGTTTAGCACAGTCTTTAGGTTCGGATACACCATTTACTTTAATGGCTGGATCTGAAATTTATTCATTAGAAATGAGTAAAACAGAAGCTTTGACCCAAGCTATAAGAAAGTCCATAGGTATAAGAATTAAAGAAGAAAGTGAAATTATTGAAGGTGAAGTAGTAGAAATCCAAGTGGACAGACCAGTTGCTGGAGTAGGAGCAAAAGTTGGCAAGTTGACATTGAAAACTACAGAAATGGAAACAATTTATGATTTGGGTAGTAAAATGATTGAATGTCTTATGAAGGAAAAAGTTCAAGCTGGAGATGTTGTAACAATAGATAAAGCTACTGGTAAAATTAATAAACTTGGTCGCTCTTTTACTAGAGCACGCGATTATGATGCAACAGGACCTCAGACTCGTTTTGTACAGTGTCCAGAAGGTGAGTTACAAAAAAGGAAAGAAGTTGTTCACACTGTGACGCTTCATGAGATTGATGTTATAAATAGTAGAACACACGGCTTTTTGGCTTTGTTCTCTGGAGATACAGGTGAAATAAAATCTGAAGTAAGAGAACAAATAAACCAAAAAGTAGCAGAATGGAGGGAAGAAGGAAAAGCTGAAATTGTACCTGGAGTATTATTCATTGATGAAGTTCACATGCTGGACATTGAATGCTTCTCATTTTTAAACCGAGCTTTAGAAAATGAAATGGCACCAGTAGTGATTATGGCAACAAACCGTGGTATCACAAGGATTAGAGGTACCAATTACAAAAGTCCTCATGGGATTCCAATTGATTTATTGGATCGGATGATAATAGTTCCAACTGTTCCATATCAAGAATCAGAACTCAAGGAAATTCTAAAAATTAGGTGTGAAGAAGAGGATTGTGAAATGTCCAATGATGCTTTGATAGTCCTTACTCGTATTGCAGTTGAAACATCCTTGAGATATGCAATTCAGCTAATTACAACATCTTCTCTTATTTGTCGGAAACACAAAAATGTTGAAGTAAGTGTGGATGATGTAAAACGTGCATACACACTATTTATGGATGAAAATCGATCCTCACAATTCTTAAAAGAATATCAAGATGATTTCATGTTTTATGAAGCAGGAGAGCAGTCTATGGATACCTCCTAATATTCACATATTTAAATAAAACTAAATTCCTGACATGTAAAAAAACTCTTACTTTATTAATTTTTACTAGATGTAATTTAATAGCTTTACAGTACAATAAAAGTTCATTTGTAAGAATTACCATAAGTTTTATATTTGACTAAATAAGATTTAGCATGTTTAATAAATAAATAAGTATATTTTGTAAGACAAATAATTATTATAATTATGAAAATTAGCCTTTACAATAATTATAAAGATTTCTTTCCCAATTATTTCCAAAACTTCCTTACATTTTATTTTTCATTTGGTTTTTAAAATTTATTGATATATGTACTATAAACTTTAAAAAAATACAGAAAATTCTAATTTATTTTTAATAAGAAAAATTGATAATTTTTTATTTTAAGTATGCTATAAGTATATACCATCATAGAATTGCTAATTAAATTACAAAACTTTTAGACTAAAAATCAATACATATTTTTTATCTACACATGGTGCATGTGTGAAATATATTGGATATAAATTTGTTATCCATACAATGAAATGTTAATATATAAAAAAACATAAATTTTATTTTTTAGTGGAATTACATTACAAAATAAATGAAAAACATAGTAGAACATAACATAAAGTTAATTGTAAGCTAAACTAAAACTTCTTTCATTTTCTTGCCTAAAGCTCTGGTGCATCTGATCAATTTGTTGTATTTTTTGATCAAGCATATTTGTTCGTTGTACAAGCCATTGCAAACTGTTCATGTGTGCGTTTAGAATTTTCACTATTTGAACAATGGGATCACTGGAGTCCTGTGCACGATTTGCTTCATTCAGATGTTCTATGATTTCTTTAAGATCTTCTGACATCTGTTTTAGTTGTGTGTCTATATTTTCAGCCAAGCGATAAGTATACTCACGCTCTGGATCTGTAACCGAAAGCGAGGCCAATTCTTTTTCTAGAGGTACTAAACAGTCCTGCAGCTCTTTTTGTTGACCAACCTTTAATACAATAAGTAATATTTAAAATCAGAAAATAACATTTTTCCTGGCAATTTTTTAGTACTTTCAATTAAGCACCATCAAAAGCTATACTTAAATAACATCTAAATTTATTAAAAAATTTTTTAATTTATTTGTTTGAATTTTTCTTTGTGTGAAATTTCTTTTTAAAATTTTTTGAAATGACGTAATTTGTAGAAACAAATATACTTACAACATAATCAAGTTCATGCTCAAGCTGTTGCTGTTCTAATTTGACTCTCTCCACCTCCTGATTGAGAGTGACAATTTTTTCACCATTTGCTATAAGTAGTCTATCCCAAGCATTAATTTGAGTCGCTTGATTAACAAAGACTTTTTCTTGTTCTTCTAATTCAAGTGTCCATTTATTTATAGATTCTTCTAATTGACAAAAATTGATAGCACCGGGTGGTCTACTAGCTGATGATGTACTGACTCTAAAGGAAAATTAATTAGATGTAAAGTATGAAAAAATTATAGAAGAAATGTTTATAAGCTTATTAAATAAAAAATGCAAAAAGCTTTTAAATAATTTTTATTCAAGAAATCTTCCAAGTATAAAATTAATTACAAGATATATTTAAAAAAGAAAGAATGAAAATATATTCACTAATATGTAAAATATCTTTTTTTAATTTACAATAGTTTCTTTTTATAATTTCTTACTTTTTAATACCAAGAGGTTTAAAAAAATTACATGATAAATTTTCATTTATTTTATTACATGAGAACCTTTTAATTTTGCATGAAAAATAAAATTTGATCAATAAATGATATAATATGAAGATACAAGTTTTTTTTGTGTATATATCAACTTTCAAAAATAAAAATGTTTTTTGATAATATAAATAGCATTAGGATTGAAAATTTATCATAGCAAAATATAATTATAATAAATTTGAATAAAAACTATTTTGTAAAAGCTTTTAATTAAAGAAATACAATAATATATTTAAAATGTTACAAATTCATAGAATTAATAAGTCGCTTTATTTATTCAAATATTAAAAATTTATTGTGGTGTCATCAATATAAATCATTAATATATGATAAAATTAATCTTATAATAAAGTTTTTTTGTAGGCTAGTTCAACTTATATTAATATTATTTTAATTTTTTAATATAAACTTTCTAATTTATTCTTAGTTTATCTAAAACGTGTAGAAATGCAAATTCATAAATCAGATGGTGTAGGAAAAGCATTTTTCGCACAACTGGTGAAAATGAGATGTAACGCCATTGTCATATCTGAGATCATATCTAAGCTGTTATGCTGAAAAAATATGCTACTTTGTACTGTCAAAATTTTTCTAATGATAAATTTGGTATTGATATGTTGATATGTAGTTAAATGAAAGTTGTTTATAATAAAAAATATAAATAACAGATAAGAAGATCAAATTAGTTGTAATAATAATAATAATATGAATGTGCATTTTCAATTAAACTGATCAAAGAAAAAATAAATAAGTAATGATAAAATAGAATTCTCAAAGTATACTGCACAATTCCTTTGTATGTAGTGACTACACACTTACGTTGTTGTAGCACCCAAAGATGTTTGTGGCTGGCTAGCAGCAACAACAGCAGTGGTTGATGCTGGATTCGAAGTAGTCTTACCAAGTGCAAGACCTGTTGCAGTGGTAGAAGCGGCATTTTCTAAGCTAAAACCAGTACTGGATGCAGCTGCACCACCTCCCAAATTAAAACCGCTAGAAGTCGTGGTAGTTGTGCTGTTCAGGTTAAAAGAAGACGTCGTTGTTGCTGGTTGTGTGCTGGCCATGTTAAAGCCCGATGTAGTGGTGGTAGGGGTTCCTCCTAAATTAAAACCAGTACCAGTAGTTGTAACAGAGGTTGTAGTAGAAGTGGAAGCACCAATTCCAAATCCTATATAGATTGATATCGCAAATAAACTTCAAATCTTTAAATGCTTTTGAGAGTAATTAAAGGTATGAGTTTGAAATTACCTCCACCCAATGACGTCCCAGTCGCACTTGTCGTCGTTATTCCTGGGGTTCCAGCTCCCGGAGCTTTCGATGGATCGACTCCAAAACTCATTTTTACTTCTTAGATTTTAAAAACAATTCCTATTCACGCGACTGAAAACGACGCTCACCTTAAACGTACGACGACCGTTTTCTTCTTTTTCAGTTTTGAGTTTTGAGCAATTGAGCCTTAAAGGTTAGGTCGGTTCTTGTAACTTTACTTTTCTCATACTAGATGGCTAAGAAATAAGAACATTATAAGTATCTTTTTTGAAGTGAAATTTATTAAAATAAATTATCAAGTAATATACTTAATATATAGTGAAATTTATTTTAATACATTGCCTTGTAAATAAGTAAATTCTAATAGTAATTATGAAATCTTTATCTAATTAGAAGAAAATTTTATAAATATTTTTCTTTAGTCACATTACGGTATTGTTTTGTTACGCTACTGACATTAATTGTGATCAATCGGTCAAATCGTCATTCTCGGTTACATTCGTCAGTTTTTACCACCCCCGTAAACTCACTGACACAATTTATATATATATATATATATATATACACACACACACACACACCGGCCGCACATCCGTCGGTGTCAGTTCTGCGACCCTACGCACATTATCGAGCTTTATCCACGATAAACAATACTCCACTACACGGTCTTTAAATGTTTATATTTACTATGTTTTTATGGCCAACATTAGCAGCAACGGTACTTTATAAAATCTTAGAATTTTTGAGTGATAGAGTGCAGGTGCATACGTGAACATTCCGGTATAAGTAGTACTGACATTTTATTGATACTGAGGTTGCGCGAAGGAATATTATGATCGGGACCACTACTCGCCGGTCTCGGCCTTTCAGCTAAGTACACGTGGAAGGAACTATTTTAATCATAGAATTGCCTCTCGCCCTGTTGAGCTGCTGTGATCAGTACAAGAAGCTGTTAAAACGATTTTTGAAATTGAATACTTTTATTATACAGATAATTATGTCGTCGTGTAGAATAATATTTACTTGCATTGTTTTAAATACTTTATCATTACATTATGCTAAAGCTTCATCTTTATCTGCACCACCACAATCAGCTGTAGTTGTAGCATTTGAGGATATTTATGATTTATCGTTACTGGCTGACACAATATCAGAACTTGGGATTGACACTACATTAGTGATACCACATGATGCAAGTGATTATTATGAGCATTTAGTGGCAGTTGAATTAATTAAAGTTAATGCTAGTCTTGTATCAAGTGATAATAAAGATAGTAGAGCTTTGAAACTTTGTGAGAGCTTTATTTTAGATTTCAATATAACAAAATATTTTCAAGCTCAGCATCCAACATTTGTTATTTTCCCAGGAGTCAGGTAACAATAATTAAACAACTAATAGTTATTAGTCATTTATGCAACTCAAATGTTTATTTAATGTTATTTTTGTATTTTTAGACATGATGCTTGTTTGTTGCCATGGACAGCTTCAATATCTTCGATTCCTGTCATATGGGCTCGAGGACAAGATGAAGAATTATATGTTTTTGTGAAAACAGGAATGGCTTTGCCAGTACATGAAACTGGCCTTTTGCAGAGCTTCATTGAGAACTTGAATTTGAAATACTTTTTATATATAATTGAAAATAATTATATAGCTCCAATCCAAAAAATAATTTATAGATCAATTCCTAAAGCTGAAACAACAATGGTAAATTTGTATTCTTCTGTACAATTGGTTCTTTGGGGTGCTGATCCAATATTACGAGTAAATTCGGCCTTATTAACTCCATTAGTAGCTGAGGTATGTCTATTATATATTCAGAAAATGTAAATTTTATACCACTAGCTAGATTCAACGCGCATCGCGCGTATCGGTTTTCATTCTTTTATTTATTTATTTATTTTTTTTTTTTGAGGTTATGAGCACACGATCAATTTAGTTTCAATTTAAAAATTTCTGTTAATCAGTTTAAATTAAACGATAATAACATAAATTTGATCAATATGACAATGTAATTTTTCTTATAATATTTTAATTATTCAGTTTTAAATATTTATAAACTCGAGAATTCTATCTTGAAAATTCAAACATATTAGATTTTCGCGCCTATTTTGTATAGACCAATCTAATGAATATACAACAACCAATCAAAACAGTCTTATTGTGATGACAGATTTCATCCATCACTTTTTTAAGAGGAAAAAAAAAAGATTTTTTAAGAGATATTTTTATATAGAGAAACTAGAGGTTTGAACAGCGCGCGTTGCTCGCCCTAACCTGATAGACGATTCGACTTCCGGACTTAGGTGTATGCGCATTGCGCACTACGGCTCTCGCCACATAAGAGCGGGTGAGCGCGGACACGCGCGGACGCACGCGGAGAGCGGCTTGGAATTATCTCGTAATTTTCGATGCTGCCAACGTAAAAAATTTTAAAAAGGTTTGTTCAATGTATTCTTTGTTTACGTGTAGCACATTTTTTATGTTGTCAGCATCGAAAATCACTCGATATTTCCAAGCCGCTCTCCGCGTGCATTCGCGCACGTCCGCGCTCACCCGCTCTTATGTGGCGAGAGCCTACATGAGCCAATCACATAACGTTTAAGGTAAAAGTACCCATTATGAAACGGTTTTCGGTAACTTTTTTGTAAACTGATCAATTTAGAATCTTAAAACTATCAAATATATTTAATATTATATATCATTCGATTCGCGAACTCCTCAACAATGATAATCCATTTTCATAATTTAAATTAGTACAAAATTATTTGATCTATTAAAGAAATAGTGATGGAAGGTTTAG
>JAYJLV010000027.1:1485403-1502975 GCA_036873485.1 Torymus texanus | reverse complement strand
TTTAAGAGAAAAATAACATTTCCTGCAAAATACTAATAATTTTCTAAGAAAAATAAAAATTTCAACAAGATAACTGACTTTATATGAGTTTCAGACGACTTCCTTTATTCATAGCTAGCTGATTTTTATCAAGAAATATTTTATCTTGAATGAATAATTATTCCTCTTGAGATTAGAAGAATGTATTCTTTTCAGAAGAATAGGAGATTCTTTAAAAACAAAATTTATTTTAAGTATCAACTGTTTTCTTCTACAGCGAAGTAGAATTTAGTTAAGGGGATTATCCGTTTGACTAGAAATCCGAGTTTTATGAGTGTATTTTACAAAAAGAATTCCATTTATATAAAACACGTATATAATATATAGATATCAATTGTACTAATCTATAACATCATCCAATATTCAAACAAATATCTCTTCCTTATATGTATTAGCATATATCATCTTTAAATATATGAAAATGATTTTCAATAAATAATGTATATTTTTACGTAATTAAAAATTTTAATCGTATTAGCAGTCAATTATCCCCATTGAAATGCGTGAAAAATAGCTAGTTGATGCTAGCAGATATCTTGAATGAAAGTCAATATTATAAGCACACTCGCTATTCAAGCAATGAGATGTTGTAATTGAAATCTCTCCGGTCGCACGCACTGACGAATTCCTCGACATCGCGTGTAAATCGCCGCCGCACCTTATTCATGCACATGCTCCACACTATTAGGATAAAACACGTATCCTGAACGTCAATAAATCGTTTAAGCACGTTTCAGGCGCAGATAAAGTCGATTGATGAGAAAAACATTACCGGCGAAAGATTGCGTGAAATGGGTATACTTATTAGGTAGAGCGAGATTCAATTTGATTATAATAGATTTGATAGAAGTAACGTAAATTATTTATAGGCATAGTAATTATCAAACAAACTTCCCTTACAGAAGGAATGAGGTTATAAATAATGGAAGTTCTATTGGAAAAGTAATGTTACATATGATAGAAATATGGGTACTCATTTTTGCATCACTCTACAGATTATTGGTACTAAAAAATATCAGGTGAGATCGCTCTTGTTATTTCTTGTGTCAATTTCTCACCAGAGTTTCTGTTCTAGTTGCTGCGGAAAACCTACGTAAATGGAAAATCAGATTCTTCAATATCGGAAATCGCCTATTAGGTTGTTTACTCCTTAGATGAACTAAAAAATGCATGTTTAGAAGCATTTTACACAATTTTTCAATTTTTATAAATTTGATACATGAGGTATCTAGTCAGCAGGTTTATTTCTCACCTGAGAAGTCACCTGAAATCCCACCTGAGATTTTTTAGTAAAGGGTCCATGTCATTTTCTTAAATATTTATTCTTATACGGTGTATCTTATGTTTATTTTTATATAAACAACTCGTATAAAACATCAATGAGACAAATGAGATAAATTCATTTGCTCACTCACAGCTGTGATTTCGAAGACACGCGGAGAACAGGTTTTTGTAATTTAAAGCAATTTTAACGCCTTCATGTAAGATGAAATGGATTTTATTTTACTTTATTTGTCTGCATTATAAATAAGTTCAACAATGAAAAACTCCTCCATAATAAATTAGGAACATATCCAATATATCACAGTAGCTGTATTAGGAAAGTTTGAAACATATAAGGGTCGAAATAGTGTGATTATACGTGAAGCAATAGTAATTATTGAATTTAACACAATAGCATTTTTATATTAAAAATATTTTATTTATTTATATAGTTTTGTGTATTTAACCTGTGGATTGTAAATTGAGGGATTTTGTGCGAGCTTTTTTTATTTATTTTTCAACCAAATTTAATTTTCAAATATCATATAATCTTTTTTAGAGCAAATAAATAACGGAAGAAGCAGAACGAATAAGCAAATGGCAACTTTATTTCAATATTTATAATAGTTTAACACAGTTGAACATCCCAATTATTTCTGAGAAAGTAATAATTTTCTTATAATTATTAAAATTGGATATACCTAACATACAGATATTTGGCGCGATATCATGGCCGCAATCTACTATAACTTTAAGGCAAGAACTATATATAGCTGTCTATCCTCTCTTCGGACATGAACATAACCTCTACATCCGATTATAAACATGGGTTACAGAATTTCGTTATAATATTTCATACGGTTTTTACGAAATTGTGTTTAAAAATATTGATTAGGGTGGTAAGAAGAATTGATAATATATATCATTTGATATTTTACAATAACTATCTTTTTATTAATTTTTTTTATTTTTGTAAAGTTTTCAGACCTAAAAAGAATTCAGCAAAACCCAAAATTAAACATCAAATTAAATAAAAAATGGCTCAAAGTAGATTAGAAAAGATCGGAACTATTTACACACGGTAAAAATGAATTACTTTTTAAAAATTACTTGAAATAATTTAATCAAATAATTACTTTACAATTAAATAAAATTATATTTTGTTATCAGGGTTACTTCATTAATTAAATCTGGAGCTATGAAACAGGAAAATGAACCTTTTTGGATTAAATTATATGAAGCATTTCCTCCCAAGTATGAACCATGTTATAGTAGGCCTGTTTCAACAACAAATATAAGACAAATATTCTATGCAGAAGATAAAATTAGAGCGTATGTAAATTTGTAAACACAGATACTAATTTACATATTATTTATAAATAATTTATATTTTTCAAACTTTAATTATTATTTTTAGGAAATTTCATCAAGACTACAAATATTTATGTATGGTTAATTTAATAAACAATAATTATGTATCAAGAACTGAACAATTTATTAAAATCTACAATACAATAAAACAAGTACGTTCCAAAACAAAACTAAAATTTGATCAAAACTTATATAAAACTTAACTTTTCTACAGGAGGATGACTCTGAAGATAAAGTTTACCAAAAAGCTGTTGAAATATTTATGACAAAATTACAGACTGAAAAAGAAGCAAAAGCTGCTGTAACTTTAAAACCTAGCCATAGTAAAAAAAGTGATACACAAGAACACCCGGAAACAAAGTCTGATAGTACACAAGAATTATCTAGCGAAGATATTTTAAAGAAATATAAGCCAATTAGATTAAATCTGAAGCGTCTTATCGAAGACAACGAAGAAGAAACGGAATTAAAAACTGACAATGAAAATATAAAAAAATCTGAGTGAATATAAAATATATAATGTAATATTAAGTTAATTTCTGTAAAATAGTTTTTGTTATTAAAAATTTAACAAGAGTTTAAGTACTCCTTGTCATAAAATTGTTTTATTGAAAGTTTACCAATTTCTTTCAATCTAATAGTAATTTCCCTATTTTAACTTTTTAATGACAATACAATTTAAAATTAAGTTTTTAGTTTCTCAAGATATTTTAAGGATTTATAGATATAATAAAAATAATTTTAATGCCAACAGAAATTAATATATATTAGGATTAAATTATTACTAATACTTTTTAAAAACACATTTTAGTCAACCATTGGAAATATATTTAACATGAATGTTATTTTGTGTGGAAAATTTTGCTAGTAAAAGTTAAAAAGTCAACATTTTTGCATATATTTTAAGAACCATATTAGGTACATTATTAAATAATACATTTATGATTTATTTAATATATTTAGGATCTAATATTTTAAACTTTATAACAAATGAAAATGTTTATTGCAGATAGAAAAACCTTTTTATGCCCATAAACAATATTAAAAACTTTAGTGAAGAAGAATTATTTGAAAAATATTGTTTGGTACTTCTATTTCTTAATATTTTTGTTAATGTACGTAAATTGAAATACGTTAAAACTTTAAAGTAAAGTAATCCGTATTTTAAACTTACCACACTTTAAAATACTACCTAATCATGGCGTACTTTTAAAAATAGACTCAAACTTATATATAGATATATATATATATAATGGCAGCCTTTCAACACCCCGCTAGAGGCACCCCTGCGGGCCCTATATATACATGCATGATGTCGTCTCTGCTCTGACTGATCTATGTGAGTAGAATGTCAACAGTTTTAGGTTAGTTTACACTAATACGTGTTGTTGTTTACTACTATATGCATTCATCACAATATTTCCATTGTTATTTCAAAAATATCTAATAAGGAATTCCATGGTTTGGAAAGCAAATAAATCAAACGCAATTCATAAAACAAATTCATTAAGTTGTGAATTATTGATAAAAAAGTTTAAACATTTCTTGCTAACAATGAACTTTACAGCAGAAGCAGCAAAAGGTACTTTCTGTATTTTATATAAATACGATATTTTATTAATATAACTTGATAAACATAATTAATTTTCATCATTTTCTATAATTATTACTATAGCTGCATTATCAGATGTCCTGACAGCCTTGGAATCTCCAGAAAACATTCAAAAACTTTCCACTGCTAAAGAAAATTCGGGAAACGAAATGCTAAAAACAATGCAGTTTGTTTTTCCTACTGTCATGCAAATACAAATGGAAGTTATAAAAAAATATGGTTTCCCTGATGGAAGAGAAGGTTTTTAATGTTTCATTACTATTAAGATATTATACAATAATTAAGTAGTAAAAGTATGAAATAAGTTATTGACAAAATTTTATTTTTAGGCGCTGTACAATTTGCACAATTGATTAGATCCTTGGAGAAGGAGGACAAGGAAGTAGCAAAGTTACATACACAAGTACGTTCATATTTTCTTCCAAATGCACCAATTAATTTGTCAACAGATGCTTCGTTATAATATTCCTAAAACTATATTTGTGATAAGTTCCCATAAATGAAAAATCAATAATTGTACTTCGACCAAAAAGTAATTTAACCCAGTATATAATCCAAAATTATGACCTCACATTAAATTTATAAAAATTTTTTACTATTTAAAGTACCATGTAATCTAGTCTATGATATTATTGATATATCTCTACTTTACTTTGACTACTTTTATCTTTTATATTTTATATAAGCCTTTGACTCATTAAATAAACTTTTATATACTTAACTAAAAATTAATCAGAACTGAAGTGCAAATATAAATTTTCTATGCTATGTAATAATACTCATTTTTATAAAAAAATCATAAATGCATTTAATTTTGTATAGTACATGTATATTTGACACTAACATCATTTTAGAATTTTACACTTATTTATATTTTATCAGTTTTTGTACTATTTATAAGAGTTTTTACAGCAACATGATAAATCTGTACTTTATTATTCATTTTTTTATTTTCAACTACAGTCCTTCTTAATACCGCCGCGGTTTTCTCTCTCCAATTACATTGTTGATAATAGAATTGGAAAGAGAGAGGACCGCGGCGATATTGAGGAGGACTGTATCTTCATAAATTTAATGTTTTATTATATTAAAGCATTGCATTTTAGTATGAAAAATCGTTAGAAAATTATAATAAAGATATTCATATACATTGAGTAAAGTTTATTATTGTTATCTGACATTGTAAAATTTATAAGAAAAAGTTCTGTGAGTTGAAAGCAAATATATATTTAGTCTTTCAAAAATTTATACATGAATTATGTCATGCAATTTAATGACAATAGTTTTGATAGACTTAGATAAAAAAAATATACAGTAATTAGTATGAATTTGTTTTTAAAAGTTTAAATTAAAATTACTAACTCTTTAGAAATTATATTAATTAATTGTACTTATTGCATCTTGTTAATTTTATTAAAATATCAAGAATGTTTAACAAATATTTTGATTGATTGCTACTTTAATAATAATATTATAAAACTTTTATGTCTACAATTATGTAATAATTCTTAATTTATTTGAATAAAAAATTCTGAAATTAATGTAATATTATTTTAAAAACAAAAATCTTTTTTTATAAACCTATATAAAAATTATTATAAACTTATTTTATTTATTATTTTAATAATACAATATCTGCAAGTTTTTATATATTTATTTATGAATTTATTTTTTTTTTTTGGTCAAAATAGAATAAAATGAGCAGGTTTATAGCAAGAGAAATTAGCCAGTCAGTTAACTAAATATATCCATTTTTGATTTTATTTGCATTTTTCATCAGCAATTAGTATGGTGAAAGAAATAACTTAAGTAATTTAATTTTTAAAATATAATTTCAAATAAGGATAAAAGAAAAAACAATTAAATACTTACAGGAAGAATAAACTTAAAGTTTTTTTACATCATATTAATAACATAATATTACATAGTAATAATCGTAGTTATAATGTAATGATCTGTAATAATAGTAATAATTATATTAGGAATACATACAATGTATGATCTACTAAAATATAATAATTTATTTTATTTAAATTATTTTCCCAAGTCTCGAAATGATCTTTTTAGTATTTTTTTGTTGTTAATGATGTAGCTGGTGAATATTTTATAGCTTGTAAACAAAAATCTCAATTCATGTATGCATTGATGGAAATATAGTAATTAATCAAAAATAAATTAAATTGTTTTTATGAGTTTTATATACATAATTAAAACTTATTTTAGGTGAAACAAGAGATTTAAAAAAGGAGAAACTCATACATTAAATCACTAAATCGTAAGTAAAGTTTGAAATATTCATATGATTTAAATGTACTATATAGAATTTGAGAATTTTAGTTTGTACAAGTTACTTAAAATTCACATAAAAATAAAATTTTAGTATAAAATAAGATTTTAAATTTTCAATATTTTTGTATTTATGTATTATTTGTTAATGCGATGATCAAATTTT
Organism: Torymus texanus; assembly: GCA_036873485.1. Lineage (NCBI taxonomy): Eukaryota > Metazoa > Arthropoda > Insecta > Hymenoptera > Torymidae > Torymus > Torymus texanus. Next base: position 1,496,238 of record JAYJLV010000027.1, on the reverse strand, counting down.
CTTGAACCCTTCGAGCTCGAAATTCTCTTTCTCGTGTGTCCTACGGGCATGTAACAATACATTCTGATCTTACGGCGCGAACTGCAAGAATTTTTAGGGCCAGAGTGTACTGTTTCACACTTTTTAAAGACACAAGAATTTCAATTTCACGCCTAGAACGTCAAAGAATGATATATGTACTATGAGCGCTAAGGGGGATTCATTTTACAGTTTGTATGACACCGTCGCTTAGCTCGAGCGACATGTCTCACACGTGCCAAAATCCCTGTCTCATGCCCTATAGATACATATTATTCTATAGTAAATCGTATAAATTGAATTCATAAGAGAATAGTGATAATTGCACGTACAAGGATTATCTCGTTTTACCAATGAACAGGAAGTTAGTTAAAATAATCAACTCATTAACAAAATTTAAATAAAAAATGATGGAAAACAAAAAATCTAATTTCCAATATCATTATGCTACTTAGCACATCATTCTACACGATCTCATAATGGAGTATGTATACTGTATGAACGAAAATTTTCAGTTTTAGTTTTTCGATATTAAAATGTTTTAGTTTTGGTTAACATTTTAATTTTCATCACAATAACAAATATCTATTACCAAAACAATTTTACATAATGTGTAAAATTATCAAGTTCAAAAAGAGTGTCAATGTTATTGACTCAATAAGTGCAGATTCTTCACACAACATGTCAATGAAGTTAACATTTTTTTCCCCTATATAGTAAGACCAAAATTACAGCAATTAATAGGAGATGGGATAATTCGAATGAAACGATTTCTTACTAAGATAAAAATCAATATTCATGTTGGTTATTTTATCAAATTTAAAATTTAATTATTCGTTCGAAGTACAAAATCAATTATCAATCCATAACTTTCTATTCACAGAAAGAAATACCTTTAAAATTAATTAAATTCCAATAGGAAAAAAATAAAAATAAAAGTATAATCTTTTAGTGTTCGACGTTCAACATTTGATTCGAATTAAAAAATCACCCATCCTTTATTATTATCAATTTATGGCATTCCTACAAAAAGTTTCTCATATTTTTAAACTTGACACATAGAACAACTATGTTAAAGATACACTTAAAAGGATGCATTCAGAGCGTGAGTGCTAGTTATTCCACCATAAAACATAATTCTTGCATTTAAAAATTACGATTTTGCACAGTAAAATATTCTTAAAGGCTTTTTTCATAATAGCCATTTTATTCTTTCGGTAAATCAACATGATAGCGGTAGTATTTTTAATAATAATAATAATAGATAATATTATAATGTATAAAGGCGACAGATGTTAAAAAACGCCGCTTGATAATTCTTATTTACACTTCCTCTATAACATTATGACATATAAAATCAATCGGAACGAATAGATCACGGGTTTTACAAATTCATTTTTCGGTGCTTATACAACGAGTATATGCATTTTTCATTTTCTTAATAAAAAATAGAAAGAAAACAATTTTCATTACAATTCTTATACAAAATATAGGTAGATCCGTAAAATTGTTTTTAATACCTCGACCACTGCACTTAAAGATTATCCTCCACCGACACTTCAAACCACGTTAGATTATTGCATTCAAGAGAAAGAAAGACCGTGTTTCTCGCTCTACAAAAAGTTAAATGAAAAACTTAGGTTTTTTCACTTATTTTCGACGATATCAAATACTTAGGCTATTTTCCGTGTCATTAACTAAAAAAACCTTGCATACATATGTTATATCTAATAAAAAAGAGTTTTTATTTTTTGCGATTTTTGGAAGCCAACAGCATTTCAAATTGCTGACAGAACTTCCAAAGCTCGTTTTATTGGACGAGTCTTCTTATATATTTCTTAAAAAAACAGAACCCTGTTCGATATAATAGAAATCGAAAGCGCATTGTCGCGTGCCCTCGTTTCCGTCGTTTAATTTAAAAAGTAAAATGCATTCTCTTTTAGTTAATCGCATTGTTATCAGTTTCTATTAATTCATTTTTTTCAATATTGAAAATTACATATAATTATCGCACTACAAAAGGAAAGTACCATATTTTTAATATCCGTGGTCGTTAATGTCTCGGGTACTCGAAAAATATGCTATACATATATGAAAAAGGAGTAAGTATAAAATCTATCTTTTTATCATAAGGGTCGTGAAGCGTTAGAAGGTAAAATACGAATTGATTTTCGATTTCCTACACATGTTCCTGTCAGCTCTATTTCAACCTCAATCCTGTTTGTTCTCGCGCATATTGATCAAACTTTAAATTTGAGACCTGTACTCTACAAAACTCGGCTTATCCTCTTCGGGGCCTTGCAGTCGATGTATCAACGTGTAAAGTCTTTGAATCATCAGTTTATACCGCACAGGGCTTCGTTTTAGAAAAAAATTTTTATCTCCATCCTTCTCGCACTTGTTGGACGCGCAATGTTATATACGTTATACTGCTTCTGGACGCGAGGCGGCGGCTTGCGGGGTGTTGTTACTGCTCATGCTGATGTAGCTCAGCTACGAGAGGAACGGGTTCGCTGCAGCTGTGGGCGTCAGCGTCGAGTTAGCTGGAACGCCCGCAGAGCTCCAGGGATCCTGCCGGATCTGATTGATCGATGGGCGCGGTGGTGGCGTCACCGGTGCGAATGGATTTGCCGAAAATGCCGGTGCTGTGAACATGGACCAAGAGCTGATTATAAACTAATTTTAGTTCTTATAATAATGATGTATACATACATAGAACACAAGTGTATTCAAATACAACAACTTTGCAGTCAAATATAGTTTAAAAAAATATTTTCGGTTCAATCATGTTGATTTTTCAGAATAACGTCATCGTTAGAAATAAAATTAGCTAATAACTTAAAAAAAACTAATCTTACATAGTAGAAATTGAAAAATACAAAGACCTTTTTTAATATATTCTATTTTTTCAAATTTCCACATTTTCAAATTATACTTATACAAAATATTTAAAAAAGATATTAAAATAAGAAAACGTTTGTCATTTCTCTTTGAGAGCAAAAATATTGTGATAACATTATCAATTCACTCGTCTTTTATAAATGGGAATTCAAATTTTTAGGTGTATTGTTCACAATATACCTTACATTGTTGTCTTAAAAGTTTTCATAATGACGGCTCATATTTACGATGATTTCCTAATATTCTTTTTGAATTGCTTGATACTATTTTAATTTTTCTAAATCTTTTTAAAATATTTGCACTCAATATGAATATGATTAAATATGATAAACGCAGGTACACTAGTTTTGTAAATCTCATAAAAACAAATATTATTGTTATAGCTATTTCAAAAAACTAACCAGTATTTGATGAAAATTTCGTTTGAGAACATAAATACGCATTTTAAATCAATTAATGTAGGTGGTATGCAAATCTAAGTAATACATTTTTTATATAATTTATTAGATTTTTGTATTTTTATTACTAGTTCATTTTCTATTTATCTTCAATTATTATGTTTTGGATGCAGAATTCATTTTCAAGTCAACAAGTACACACTTTTTATTTCCTATAATTTGGAACATTCTAATGGTTCCTCTAATGTCATTAAGACAGCTACAAGGAGCCGTGCATTGTAAAACTTTCTAAATGACTTACATGCCATAAATCTCAGTAGCCGGAAAAATGTTCTATTAGAGCCCCTGTCCCTTGAAAATTGCATAAGAAATTTTTACATTTTACTCAAAGTATCAAAACTTTTAAAACGAATACAGCTGAATTAATTCTCACGAAAATGCACTCGACCAGCCGAACCTTGAACTCTCCTATCGCCAAACTCCGTAGAGCATGAAATTCGTCACCATTAACCGTGCGCAAGTTATTAAGCATAAGTAAATTTAAGAGATTCATATAAGGGCAAATGTTATCAGTTATGGCGTTTACTTAGTTATGTTATAATATTTTCTTTTTATCTACGTCTGAGCGTTTTCAGATCATGTATAGAGTACTCGTATCTACACCTTTTATTCTACTACTTTGTATCTGGGCTTCCAGCCCGTTTGTCATAAATAAATAAATAAATAAATAATTTTTCGTACGATATTAATTTCTTATATCATGTCCGATATTAATCGCTTTATATTGACAGGATTAATAAGGGTGATAATGCAAACTTCTATATAAAAAGTAAATAGATGAACAATTTTTCAACAACACATGGAGTAATTTTACTTTTGCATTTACGTAGAGGAAAGCATAAAGTAAATAGCTGAGAATAGCTGAAAGACAACTTAAAATTTAGAAAGAAGATATAGTTAATTCAAGCTACAAATTTTGAAACCAGGTTCTACTTGTCAATCACGTTTTTCATGCCACCATGCAATAACTTTCATTGTTTTTCAATGATTTCTTTATTATACTCACAAAAATTACTTCCATTGAAATGCTGCTTCGCAGATATAGAAGAAATGTTAGAAAATTTAATCACTTATTAATTACAGCCAATTGTGTTATAAAAGTTACAAAATATGTTAAAGAAATTCAAATTTATTCCCGTCACACGTTCCCAACTTAAGCTTGAATCAAACTCTCAATCATTTTAGTAATTTTTTTACATTAAGAAGTAATAATTACCTGCAGGTGCTGGAGTTGGATTTTTTATTGACGATGCGCTCACAAGATTGTCCAAATTGACAAGAGCTGAATTTTCACCCAAAAATGATTGTGGAGTCTTTTTTACAGCACCAGTGCTAGGTGGCATAGTTTCACTAAGGCCGCGTAAGTCAAACGGATCTGGTGACGTTGCATTTCCTATTCATAAATATTAATATGAAACTTATTTATTTTGTTTTAAATAATTATGCAGCCTTTTATGGATATCAATAAATTAATTAAAAATTATATATTTATATTAACGAATGAAATATGTTTTTTTACAGTAAATTAATTAATCATTTTTACCATTGTTTGTAGGTAATGGGCTGGCTCCAATTTTATTTCTATTACTTATAATATCAAATTCATCAAGATCATTGAGTGGGCTAGTATTTCCTTGATTTGATGTATTATTGAAAGTAGATCCCAAACCATTAAAACCGTTGCTAGTGGAACTGAAATTGGCTGTTGTTGTTGGAGGCAAACTGAATCCAATTGGTGAAGCCTATGGACAATATTTACGTTAGAATAATTAAAAATTTTATAACCATTGAAATATGTACTATAATCTGATTTCCTCATTACAAATAAAATATCTGTCAATTATTCTTTACACCTACCTTGGCATCCGCACCGCCACTGACAGGTGCCCAAGGATCTACAACGCGACTTGGAGCTGGAGTAACAGTTGCTGGTGAAGGTGCTGGAACTTTCCATGGATCAACAGTGGCAGCTACAAAATATTTATATTTTTTAATGAGTCTATGAAACCCATTATATGAATAAATGAAGTTTGGAAAAATTTATTGTCTGTATCAAAATTATTTCGTACATCAGTTTATATCGATTTTATCGATACTATCAGACAATTACAATTTCTCAAAACTTTAGATAGCAAATAAAATTAATTATTCAACGGAAGTATTGCTAATAATACCTTAAAAGTTATTGTTAATTAAATTATTAATAAACAACGATAAAAATTAACATCTATTAAATCCTCCATTTCATAATCACATCTTTTATGATACCACAAAAATTAACAAAGCAAAGATATAATTATTTTTGTCATTAAGAAAAATTAGTTAAATTACCTGGCGATCCTGTTAGCCATAATCAAGAAAGAGTCGCATCATGCAAAAGTATAAAAAAAAAATTTTGTTTTAGATAAGGGTTATGGTAAATTCGGATGATATCGATTTGCGGAAGAAGGTCATTTTTATAAACGCATACTTACTCGGCCTTTGTGGCACAACTGGAGCCCAAGGATCCACCGATGTTGAAGCAGCACTATTAGTTGTTGGAGCAGACCAAGGATCAGTTTGGGTCTACAATGATAATATATTATTTTATATTTGATCAATTGTAATTTTTATTAAGTACTACTTTGGTAAAAAAAAAAGTAAGCGCATCAAGCTGTAACTACAAATTGAAGCATCTATAAGGTATCATATCTATAGAGTATCATACACAATGTCTTGGCATGATGTGTACTAAAGTATCGCAATGAATCCAATTCAATCACGTGATACAATGAAATAAACAGAAAAGTAAAACAAACGTCTATTTTTAATCAATAAAAAATAACCTGAATAATTTGGAAAAGTCAATAAATTAAATCATTTTAATGGTTTAAAAGCAAATTAATATTCAAAACTATAAATGTATAATAAAACTGATAATTTACACACAATCCAAATTCATTTCACATAGGCACATACCTTCGACATACGAAATAGAGAAAAGTCCAGCGACTGCCGTGCAAACATGCAAAATTAACGATTCATGCGCAGCCATAATTTAATATATCTAATTTTTTTTAAATGTGTATTTATTTTGTTAAAATCAAAGTATTTACCTGAGGTCGCGGCGGTGGAGGTGCTGCTATCGGTACTCCCCAGGGATCAGTTTGGCTGCTGTTTGTTCCACTGGCTTCTTCCAAGTTCACATCGAGCAAATCGAGCATATGACTCGGCTTATCTTGGGGCGTTCTAAAATTTAAATGATTTGGTTCAAATACAAATGGAACGGCTTATTGTTTGATAAAGAAAGTGAATAAAAAGTTCATAATGGTTTTTACTAACTTGAAGTCTTGTTGACTTTGGCTGAGCGCCAATTGTAGTCTAACATCATCGCTGCGTCTCCTTTGTTCTTCTTGCTCAGCCTCCTCTCTCGACATTGCTAGAGCGAGTTGCAGTTGAAGTTCTTCTTCACCAACAGTCTGAGGTCTAGCAGCCTCCAAGTCGGCTAGTAAAAGAATGAAAGGTAATTTACAATGAGCTACTGCTTATTTTTATTGATTTTAATTTATATAAGCTCATCGCGGGAGCATGCCAATTCTAATTTAGATCGTTTTGCAACCCTACAAATGATAAAATGTATACAGCTTATAAGCTACAATAGATCTTTATAGGTACACAATGAAAAAGAAATGAAATACTGATCAACAAAGATTAATTAAATTAGAAAGTGCAAGGAGTTGTTGAAAAAGAAACAAAATTTATGAATATTAGTAGAGAAATTCTTACGTCTTGATGAAGATTCCGATAGATGACATGGTTCCCATTCTTGGAACTAAAAAACAATGAACAAATAGGAAGTATGTTACACTAATGTTTCTAAACCCTAATAAATTGCTATTAAAATAATTTTTTAAATGATTAGTGATGGTCAATCAAGGGAATAAACTTACATCACTGTTAACCGGCGATGTCGTGTCAATTCCATCACTTCCGAAACCAATGAGGGATTGAGCAAATCTTTCTTTTGCCTTGAGAGCTCTTGCTCTTTCGTTTCTTAATCTTTCATCGTCTCTCAATAAGGCCACTAGTTGCTTAGCTTTCTCTCTTACATTAATTCCTTGATCCTTATGACCCTCCATATATTGGAAATCTGAAAACAAGTTTTTCGTCAATTAATTCATCAAAATATACTTCAAACAGAAATTCGACATTCAGTCTTTAATTCAAGAATACAACATCAAGCTAAAAACTAATAAGTTAAGGTTATTGACAGTAAGGTTTGATAACGGCATCAACAATAATTTCAATTAAACTATATTTAATTCCAACTTAAATTCGATTATTAATAAGATGATATATGAATGGGTGAAATCATTAAAATCAGTTATTCGGGAATAGTTGAAATCAGTTTGAAATAAACTTTGTTATAGTCAGGAAATCTATTTGTTAGTATGATGAAATATGAAAATTCGGACGACTAACGAACTAAGTATTTTGAATTTTTTAAAACTTCATTACCTATACGTTTCTAGAGTCTTCTTCACTCCTCTTATCAGGTCGTTAAGTTTAAAATCAGAAAATTGGTACACCAGAACGGAGAATAAAGCACGGTATGCTTTTTTCTAACTATACAAGTTCGAAAAATCAAGCTTAACGGTCTAGCATAGAGGAAGACATCGACATAAGGCTACTTCGAGAGTCACGCGTAATCTTTATACCTTTGAGCGTCTGGATGGCGAAGATGTTCTCCTTGCACTGCTGGGCGACCTTCTCGCTGCCGGTTTTGATGAGGTACTCGAGAAGCGTGAGGGCCTTGTAGACGTGCCGCCAGTTCTTGCCGTGATCATTCAGTCGCTTCCACAGCATTTGCATGATCTCCGTGAAGGCGACAACGTTGTACGTGAGGTCGGCGATCTCGGCCATGAGGGTGCTGCTCGGACCCCATGGGTCGTTGCTCGTCGCCTTGCGTACGGCTTTCTGCAAAATCGTTTTCGTAAAGTGAGCGAAGCAAGCGAAGAAAAAAGCATCGACGTAGACATATGCGCAGACCGGCACACCTTGACACTTTTTCAATTTTAATCTTTTTATTGCGATATTATGGGTAATAGTTGCGTGTACACTGCAGTGATAACATTGTATTCAACATTTTTTTTTACTATACTAAGTAAGTTAATTTGAATAGGTATCTTTAAAGTAAGCTTTTAGAATGTTTCAATTTATCATTAATGATTATGCTACTTGACATGTTTTCAATTATACTTTTCAAAATCACGAAAGGTACTATTTGAAACATATCGCATGTAGCAAGTGAAAATTCCCCCAACCGAAAACGCGAAAGAAGACGGAAAAGGACGAAAGACACGAGTCAGAATACTTAATGAGCTTAAACGCAAAGTGAGAGGATTAGCAGGTACACACACGCACGCGAATAAGGAAGGAAAGAGTTAGTGATGAGCACGAGACGAAATACACGTAACTTCAAGGTATCATGCGTACTTACCTGTGCATTGCTGTAGTTGTGGGCGAGATTAACGATGTCTCGCCTGATGCCTGCCAGGTTAACCTGCATCACGTCCTGCCCCTGTCGCCGCATCTAAAATATTAAGATCTTCATGTCAAATGTGGGTCAATGCTGTATTTCGGGTTCTGCAAACCCATCATCTATAGTTATTGCTGATAAGTTCATTCGCCTCACAACTTCATGGTGTTTATGTACGTATTTCTTATATAGACTTTACGATTCTTTGATTGGTATATTTTGATTGTATTTGTAAGCATTATAAAAATATACAAATTTTTTGAACTTTTCGCGATAGAAAAAGCGGCAATATTAAAAAAAATTTTAAAACACATCCAGAACAGCCACAAATGAATTAGTGTTACGTTAGCATAAGCGCATATACATGGAATATACTATATATACCTGGTTCAATGTATTTAGATTTAAATATACAGTGTGTCGAATGAAAAATGTTAACATTTGATGTTAAAATCAATAGTAATACTTAATGAATTGCAATTGAGTTGAAACAATGAAAAAGAAATTTTGGAACTAAAAATAAAATAAGAATGTGTCAAATGTAAACGAGATAGGACGAACTGTTGTAACAATAAATATGGGATACAGAGAGAAATACACATAAGCCATGCACCTAATTGCATTAGTTTGAAAGCCACTGAAAGCCTACAAGAAAAGTCAACTTGTTTGCACGAAAACAGGACCGCTGAGACATCGATTAAAATGAAAACGTATTAAATGGAAATGACCCCATGTGCCGGCGTGACCATATCGATTTCTCCACTTCTATATACACAAAGGTTATCCTCATTGAAAGCAGTAAAATCGCTCTTTTACTTTTTAAAAATCTATTAGGTATTGAAACAAAACAAGTTCAAATATATTTTTGGCAAAAATGGGATAAAATCTAACTATTTTTTCATTACATCAACAAGTTACCATTGGATATTTTGAAAAATCAGCACCTAGTTATTTACTCATTGTTAATTGGAGATGCCCTTTTCAACGTGGAATGTCGTACATGCACTGGTGTACCACAACATTTATTTTTTAAATATGCTAGTATATCTTATCACCTAAGCCACTAAAAGTGCATTTAACATTTATAAACTATTGCCACAATTCAGTACAAATGTTTTCCTCGCTCACTAGAATATTCGAGAGTGCACTTATCCGTTCGAAAATTGAAATTAAAATATTACTATTGATTGATCGAGCACCTCCGGAACCTAGCTAGAAACAAAGACGATTGAGCGGTACCTAGTTGATTTGAATTATATGATTATTGATTTATTGTTTTATCTTTGAAATTTATCAGCACAAAAAAATAAAATTATATATCTTTGTATCACCATTTAGAGTATTGCAGATCAAGTAACAATAAAGTTATTTTTTCTTATTAATGTATGAATTAAGGTTGTCTATAAAGTAACAAGGAATGCAATTCATAAAAACGACTGTAACAAATATCATAACGTCTGAAAATTTTCTTTTATATATTTACTATTATAAGCATAAGAATATAAATATAATATAGCTGATCATATTTTTTTACTTTACAAAACAAAACTGACGCTCCAAAAATGAACAGAAAATATTAAGAAAATCAAAAGCCATTTTGAGTCTTCAAGGTCAAAAAAATTGCTAGTATGCAATGTCTCATCTGTTCATTACGCAAGTGGACATGTATTTGCATGTGTTTGTATGGACGTTACCGAGAGAAAAACTAGATTTACGTCACTGCCACGCGTCCTTTCCCCCCTCTTATTTTCCTCGTAGACGTAGGAATGTATTACATCTGTAGTAAAAATTTAGTATGAACAAATACTAATTTTAAAAACTTTTTTTTTACATATCGACGCCTCCTATTTATAAAGTCCCATCCCAGATGTCAATGCAATAAGATTTTAACTCACCCTTTCGTGCAACAAAGTCCTATCTCGACAAATAATTCAATAGAG
>JAYJLV010000027.1:1466390-1481115 GCA_036873485.1 Torymus texanus | reverse complement strand
GAGAGAGAGAGAGAGAGAGAGAGAGAGAGAGAGAGAGAGAGAGAGAGAGAGAGAGAGAGAGAGAGAGAGAGAGCACCGTTAAATATGTTTAGTGACCGTCACGACTGACCGAAATTTGGCTGTCTGGAGCGGACTCGCGTGCAGTAAAGAAGGATATTGTGGAGGCCCAGAGGGTAGTCTCGTGACCGCAAAGCTGACCGGCGTTGAATGACTGATATCTTTCGTCGCATATTTGTTGAGGCGCGATTTTCAAATGTCTATATATATATATATATATATATATATATTAAATTCCTTTTTATTTTGCTTCCTATAAACTTCTGAATTGACGTATAATGCAAGTAACATAACATTTTGAATTAATAAAATTTTGTTATCTATTAAAAATAAAATCGTTATTATAATTTTGAATCCACGTTATTGTTCGATTTTGACAGTACTAATGAATAATGGTGTAAAAATTTACTGTTGTAAATTAAATAATTATACGTAGAGTTAAAGAGATAGTGATTAAATTATAGACCAATTATTTCGTATTTTCTATTGTTCTCTTTTAATTTCCTATTTTTATGAATTATTTTTATAGTCCACTGTTATTTCTAACTCATTATGAAGATGGAATTATAAGACATACTTTTAATAAATTCATATTCATATAACGAAACATTCTATGTAAATAGGAATATATATTTAGAAACAATTATATACTGTGTTGGTCAGTTAGAAGAGAAATTTCTATATATAAGTATATTAATTGGGCACTTTGAGGAGGCAATGGCACTTTGAAGAGAGTTTCGGCAGTTTGAGGAGTTTTGAGTTTACTAGAATTGGGCACTTTGAGGAGGAGCTATAGTTCTGTCTACTCAGAGAGGGGTTTATTTCTTTAGTCAAAAAAATAAATCTGAAAAGCAGAAACCCTAGCTCTTGAAATATATATATATACACACACACACACACACATACACACACACACACGCACACATACACTTTGAAACGATATACCTACGATCCTACGAATTACGATATACTTATTCGCTCACGATTAATTCAAATTTCGCGTCATTCGCCTTAAGGCTGCTTTCCACCTCTGGTGTCGCCATCTAGTCTCCAAAAACACTTATGTTATTTTCACCTATATATTTAATATTAAAACAGCAAAAACAGAGTTTTCGCACGTGTAATAAGTATCAAAGATTATTGAAATTTTTTTTTATTACAATAATGAAATAAAAGTATATTTTGTAGAAAAAAATTCCAATCGTGGTGGTGAACTCCAAAAAAGCTGCCACCAAATTTTCAATTTTTCTCTACAAAATACGCTTTTATTACATTATGGTAAGTAATAAAAAAAATTTTACAGTAATCTTTGATACTTGTTACACGTGCGAAAACTCTGTTTTTGCTCTTTTAAGAATATTAAATAGGTGGAAATAATATATGAAAGTGTTGTTGGAGACTAGATGGCGACACCAGGGGTAGAGAGCACTCTGACACTGAGGTGAGAAATGTTAGATTAAAGTTGTCTGCTATCCATCACGCCGTAGAAATCTTTAAGCAATATGTCGGAGCTTGATATTTAATAATTTCTTATATATGACATTACAATGTTAGTTACTAATTATAATAACAAATTTATTATTTTCACAAATACAAGTTTTAACAGTAAGTATTTAGTATTTAATGCTAATTTCTAACTCTAACCTTACGTTTTTGTAAACAAAGTTTATTTAAATTACAGGATTTATAAATTAATGCTAAAAAATGCTGCTTCAAAGAATATTATTACGTTCTCTCCATTATATGAAATCACAAAAACTGAATTTTCATAGTACACATATTCTTAAATGGAACAGCAATATTTGGGTTGTGAATTGCAACAAAATACGTTTTTATTCACAGAATGTCAGTGATTCAGTTTGCAATGTAGGAACGATTGGCCATGTAGATCATGGCAAAACTACTTTGACAGCTGCTATAACTAAATATTTATCAGATAAAAATAAAAATTGTAAATATGTATCTTATGATGAAATTGATAAGGCACCCGAAGAAAAAGCTAGGGGTATCACTATAAACATTGCTCATATCGGCTACCAAACTGAGAAAAGAAGGTATGCTCATACCGATTGTCCTGGCCACTTAGATTTCATAAAAAATATGATTAGTGGAGCATCACAAATGGATGGAGCAATTTTAATAGTTGCAGCTACTGATGGACCAATGCCACAAACTGTAGAACATCTCTTATTAGCGAAACAAATTGGAATTAAACAAATTGTGGTTTATATTAATAAAGTAAGCAATGATATTCTCTAGTATACTTACAGTTTTTATTAATAATTTTTATTACAAGGCTTTTATCTTATTATAACTGCACATTTTATGAAAAACACTGTCTATAAGAATACATTTTTAGGCTGACCTTGCAGATGATGAGATATTGGATCTTGTAGAATTGGAAGTAAGAGAATTACTTGAAAATTATGGTTTCGCCAGTGAAAGTAGTCCTGTGATAAGGGGTTCTGCTTTATTAGCTCTTAAAGGAGATACTTCACCGCATGGTACTACATCAATTAAAGCTTTACTTGATGCCCTTGACAGTTATATTAAAACTCCAGAAAGAGATTTACAATCACCTTTTCTTTTACCAATTGATAATTCATTTAATGTACCAGGTAGAGGTACAGTTGGTGTTGGAACTATTAAAAGAGGTACAATTAAAACAGGAGCAGAAGCTGATCTTATAGGTTTTGATGAAAAATTAAAGACTGTTGTATCAGATATTCAGGTAGTAATTTTGTAAATTTTATATTATTTAATTTTCTTCAATTATTTAAAAAATTTGTGAGTTTTTCTTTTTTAATTATTTACTAACTTATTAAGGAATTTATTAAGTACTTTTTATTAGTCAATATTACCTGATAACAATCATAACCAAATTTTTAATTACGTAGATTTTTCAAAAGAGTGTGAAAGAAGCTCCAGCAGGTGAAAATGTTGGAGTTTTACTACGAGGAATCAAAATAAACGCTATTCGAAAAGGAATGTGGGTTTGTGCGAGAAATTCACAAAAATTCACAAATCATTTTGAAGCTCAAATTTATCTATTATCTGCAGCTGAAGGAGGCAGACAAATCCCTCTTCGGGTAATGATTTATATAAAATAAATTTTAGACTAACTTTAAATAAAAAATAAATCTAAATAATCATTTTTAGCGAAATGGATACTGCTCCATGTTATATTCTACTACATGGAATATTTATACCAGAGTAGATTTAATACTTCCAGAAGATACAGATATATTAATGCCTGGTGAACAGGTTAAAGCCAGATTAACACTACTTGACTGTATGCCAATGTTAATTAGTCAATCATTTACAATAAGAGAACAAAATATTACTGTTGCAACTGGAATAATAACCGGTGTCCATGATCGTATAAATTTTAACAAAAAGAAAATGAATCAAATAAAGATACCTGGAGTGACTGCATAAAGATTTTAAGATGTATATAATGTTACAATAATAAATTTTTATTAAAAAATTTAAATTAATTAGTAGTCTACCTTTAACGTTTAACATCCTAGTTCATTTACATAGAAATCATAAAGGATAACTACTATTCCAATTTGATAAAAATTTAACATTTATTCAGATTGTGTTTATTATACTATCTTACTTCTGACAATTGCTCTTTTGTTCTTTTTTTTTTGCAATAATCGAAGTAATTTGATACCAATGTCGGGTGTGTATATTTAAATGTCGGTTAATTACGAAATAAGAGTTACTTTTTTTATTAAAGAACCAACGTGTAACGTATTAACATATGTATATGACTATCGAGTTTATCGTTCGGATGTGGAATTGTTGGTTTATTTCTTTCTGCTTTCCATTCTTGCATATGACGTTACAGTGCATGCACGTGAAGTATATTTACAGTGAGACTTTGCAATATACTACACATGCATAGAATTCAGCTCCAACGTTGTAGCTGTTTCAACTAAACCAGATCTCAGTTGTTAGTCGAGTGGCTTGATGTTTACGCGTTAAAGGAAGCCAAGAAGTCAGTGACGATCTTCTTCAGTTTAGCGTCTGATGATTCACTGATGGTATTCTCTTTCGCAATGGTGGCCAAGAGATCTTGCTGAGTGGATCTGCAAAAATTATTATTTTTAAATATTTTTGAAAGAGGATTTCAGGTTACGTCAGTATATTCAATTACAAGTTTAACTTACTTGATGTGAGCAAGGAATTCCTTCTCAAAGAGAGTGATCTTGGTGGGGTCCATTTTGTCAAGGTATCCTCGAACACCACAGTAGATGACGGCGACCTGTTCTTCAATGGCCATGGGTACTAAAATAAAAATTGTTGGTTTTGAAAATTATCCCACAAATTATAATATTTAATGTTTTATAAAAACTATTTAGCCATACCATACTGGCCCTGTTTTAACAGTTCAGTAAGACGAACACCACGGTTCAACAGCTGCTGGGTGGCAGCATCCAAGTCAGAACCGAACTGGGCGAAAGCGGCGACCTCACGATACTGGGCCAATTCCAATTTCATGGAACCAGCGACCTATAACACGAAAAACATTAATGCGTTGTTTCTTCATTTAAAAAAAAGTATTCAAATCATCTTGGTCATGACAATGACTTATATATACCTGTTTCATGGCCTTGGTCTGGGCAGCCGATCCTACACGGGACACAGACAAACCGACGTTGATGGCAGGTCGGATACCCTTGTAGAACAATTCCGTCTCCAAGAAGATCTGTCCATCAGTAATGGAAATGACATTGGTGGGAATGTAGGCCGATACATCACCAGCCTGAGTCTCGATAACAGGGAGAGCAGTGAGGGAACCACCACCAAGAGACTCGTTCATTTTGGCGGCACGCTCGAGAAGACGAGAGTGAAGGTAGAATACGTCACCAGGGTAAGCCTCACGGCCGGGAGGTCGCCTCAGCAGCAGAGACATTTGACGGTAGGCCACAGCCTGCTTCGATAAATCGTCATAGATGATGAGAGCGTGTTTGCCGTTATCCCTAAAATTAAAAAAAAAATTAAGTTTTACAATTTAATTTAAGAGTAATGTAATGATAATATAACTGTAAGGTTGATCATATAGAAGTAAATTTAATACTTTCATAATAAATTATCTTGAATCATTGTTCCAACATTACTTATTTACAAATATTGTGATAAGTTAATAATTATACCTGAAGAATTCACCCATGGCACAGCCAGAGTAGGGAGCAAGATATTGCAGGGGGGCGGCATCAGAGGCAGTAGCCGAAACGATGATGGAGTAGTTGATGGCATTACTGTCTGTCAGCCTCTTGACAATTTGGGCAACAGTAGATCGTTTCTGACCAATGGCAACGTAGATACAGTACAGTTTCTTCTTTTCATCACCAGCATCGTTGAAACGTTTCTGGTTAATGATGGTGTCGATGGCCAAGGCAGTCTTACCAGTCTGCCTGTCACCAATGATCAACTCACGCTGACCACGACCAATAGGTACCAGAGAGTCTACAGCCTTGATACCAGTCTGCATGGGCTCTCGTACAGATACCCTAAAATGATAATGTTTAAGCCATTGTTTACAATTTTATAAGACTGTAAATAAAATATAATTTTAACAATAACGAGAAAATGTATATAGTAAAAATAAAATATACCTAGGAATGATACCAGGGGCCTTGGTACCAATACGGAACCTAAGTTTGTTGTTAAGGGGACCTTTGCCATCAATGGGGTTACCCAAAGCATCAACAACACGTCCCAAAAGCTGTTCACCGACGGGTACATCAACAATGGCACCAGTACGTTTCACAATATCACCTTCCTTAATGTGCCTGTCATTACCAAAGACGACAATACCAACGTTGTCAGGCTCCAAATTCAAGGCCATACCCTTCAATCCAGAGCTGAATTCCACCATCTCGTCGGCCTGGATGTTCTTGAGACCATAGACACGGGCAATACCATCACCAATGCTGAGTACACGGCCAGTCTCTTCGAGGTTAGTCTAAGAAAAAATTAATTAATTATATGTATTATATTATGTCAAGATATATTACATTATTAAAACCAAAGATAAAATGAAATGAAATTGAGGTATACTTAAACAAACTTAAGGTTAAAACTAGATAATTTTTTTTTAATTATGTAATATTGAAAAAGTCAATTATTTCAATCAATAATAAAAATAATTTATATTAATAAAACAATAAAATTAAGTAAGAAATAAATAATGTATCAACATGCACATCTATTATCATTTAATATTTCATGTTATATAATTTGTAACATCATTAAAATATTTTTTTATTATTTTAGTGTATCTAAAAATAACTTTTTAAATGTACACTAAGACGAAAATAAAATATTGCACTAATATATTTTGTATAAATTATAAAGTTCCTGAATGTAACTATAAAATATTTGATGTATAGGTATAGGTATGAGAATATAGCAGATTCATAAATTTTTTTTTAATGTCAAAAACAATTTGGTAATAAATTATTTCCTTTGTAAAAGTAATCAACTTACATAAAAGAATTATAAATCTAATATTCTGTGTTATCTTGTCAGATTTATTTTATCATATAATTGATTTTTTTAAATATTTTGTAACTACCAAAGTCAAATGTAGTGCCTTAGCAAGTTATATAGATAATATACATCCAATAGGATAATGTCATTCATAAACATCATAAATTTATTAATGTACACCATCAAATCAAGTGTACAGTACGTCTCACCTTGGTGGTAGCACCGAGGATACGCTCCTCCAAAATGGAAGAGATCTCAGCGGATCTACGACTGCAGGAGACATGGTACTTTCTGGAGGCTACCACAGCAGCAGGCCAGCTCACCTAAACAGAACAATCATTATCCTCTATGTGATATCACCACCGTCCCATCCGTCCCGTACCCCGCTTCAAAATACTCATTACATAACTGCCTCTCAGACTATGTGGCCCATCTCCCTGTTTATATAATACAGCCGTTTTCGCTCCCCGGCACGAAATTCGGCGCATTTTCTCTCCAACTCCGAAATTCCATCAAATGCAACCGTGCTATCCGTTATAATAATCGCAAAATCGATGAACAAATTCAGTCGAGAAAACGCGGCCCGGGAGAAAAATGTCGGTTCCCATCCCCTCCATTCTCGTGGTCGTCTCGCGCTTGCAGATCAAACCCGGGTCGCGCGGCCGTTTTCCACGCCGACTCGGCGGTTGTAGTCCCTCCCGGTAGATGTGTAATCGCTTACCTGGGCGGTAGGCAGCTGTCTCGCTACCGAGGCAGCAAGACGTACGGTCAGGAGGGCCATGATTTTCGCTGGTTCCGTTCGTTCGCTAAAGTCACACGCACGCCCGTCAAGCCGGACAACGTCGAACGATGAGAGAAGAGCGCTCTCGGGGAGCCAGCAGAAGAACGGGCCGTCGCGAGCCGCAGCGCCGTAGTGTCCCTCCCCCACTATTGCGCACGCTGTCTCACTCGCCCTTGTGCGAGAGCAGATAATGCCGTCTCGGTCACGCTGGCGCGGTATCGGCTGCGCCGCTATCACGGCGCACGTCAGGAAGTGCCGCGAGCTCGTGGCATTGATTCCGCGAACGGTCGCCGCTCGCCGCGTTGATTTAGGTCGGGTCACCGAGTCCTCGCTTCCGGTTTGCTGTTTTACAGGAACAGTTTTTTACTGATTTGGTAAAAATAATTGTGTGGTGTCTTCAAAGCTGAGATGAAAAAGGAGCTCAAAACAGTTCTGCGAGCGCTTGGAAGAGACCAGGCTACATTATGAATATACGATAAGGTTCAAATAAAAGGAGCTTTTAGGTTATGATTTAAGTAGTACTTTGTACTAAAAAGCGGAAAATTCAAATTTATTGATCCTGCTTAAAAATAGAATAATAAAGGGGTTGGACACAAGATAAAGTTAAAAACAAATTAATAAATCAAAGGTTACTGTTATCACTAAATAAATATCACTACATTGCATGCATTTTGTCTTTAACAAAATATTTTAATAAAAATAAATAACATTCAGAAGCTCGTTCAGAAGTTACATGCTATTTATTAATAGTATTTGTTCTTGAGAACATAGATATACCAACTCGAATGAATTTATAATTTAGGATTCGGTTGTTGATTGATATAAGTTGGTTGATATTGTATTTTACTTTAAAGTTTTTATGGAGAAAAATGTTGCAGTTTTAAAATTGAATATTTATGTTCTTAAGTACTAGTGTACTTTTACATTTGATTAAAATAAATATACTTTTCTAAAATAAATTAGAATAATCTTATATAATACTACAGTAAAACGCAAATATTCTTCAAATCTTTCATGAATTAAAAGAACAATATTGCTTTTTATACAAATTTTATTTTATTTTATCTTTTCAATACATAAGTTTTTAACAAAATATAAGAAATTATTAAAAAAATAAAAATAATTTTACATCTTTAATTAGTAACATAATGATATCTTTTATGGTTTCTTTTATTGTAATTTTGCATCAAGGGTTCATATCCCTCTGGGAAATTTGTTTCGAAGGATCGGACCTAAGATCGCCAGAATTGGATCGTACTTTCTCAGGAAGTGTTAAAAAATATTCAATCTGCACAAAATCCGCGCTGTTTTGGGGCGGGCCGCTAAATGTCGTCTGCTAGCGTATTGGAGCTTTAACAAAACAGGTGACGGCTGACGGTCAGCTGACGCTCATCTAACACCTTTCTAACACCAAGTATTTTTGTTTGTACAATATATATATAAACACGTTCTTTTGTAGAGCAGAGGTATAAACTTGTTTAATTTTTTGTTTAAAGAAGTAATGAAAGTATTGAAATATACAAAATGAGTTGTATTACCAATTAGAAAAACTTTATATTAGTATAGTATCAATTTTTTATTGAGACTAAAAGTATGTATAACTACGTGCAAAGTTTTTATTCCAACTTACAAAGTTCAATTTAAATAAGAAAACTTTTTCTATTGTATACAAATTAACAGTATTTATTGGAACCACTCTATATAAACAGTGAAAACATACATAATTCCAAACAATAAATTACGCAAATAACCTTAAATATCTTTCCAATCCGAAAAGCTCGAAATTCGCGCCCTCCTACGGCAGCAGGCAGTGTTCTTTTTTCTTTGCAATACTTACTGTATCGCGACATTCGCGACCGTCCTAAAACGCGACCGTACGCAAAGCTTATAAAACACTCTGTAA
Organism: Torymus texanus; assembly: GCA_036873485.1. NCBI lineage: Eukaryota > Metazoa > Arthropoda > Insecta > Hymenoptera > Torymidae > Torymus > Torymus texanus. The sequence goes on along the minus strand of JAYJLV010000027.1, from coordinate 1,471,870 downwards.
TAATGCAGCAGTGTGTGTTGTGCTTGTGCGTCGTCTGCAGCTAGCTAGCTGGAGCCCTCCGTGCAGATATCATCCATCCCCAAGATGGCAGGTGTCATGGTGCTCCGCGACCTCTGAGCCCTTCACACCTCTGGACTGCTAATATCTCGTCCTAGCAGTTTGCCTCCACTCGGAGAAGATGCACCAATCATCCTGAGAGGTTCCACCCATAACTAGACACGGATGCCAGGGCGGTCGACGGACCCGCGACGCGCAACGACGCCGGCGGACGCGGTTTGTTGTTATTGATGCTTATTGATTGCCCGTGTGGCCGTTCGTCACGCGCACGGGAGAGCTCTTCAGCCGAGGATCGCCCTTGGCGTAAAGGAGCGCTGCCCTTTCTCTCTCTTCCTCTTCCTATCTCTCTCTCTCTCTCTCGACGATGAGGATGCATCGGGGCTGCTGGATAACGTCGAAACTTCGGCGCCTCGAGTCTGGTGCGTTTTATATGGCAATGGATGCTGCTCGGGAATACTTACAGTGTGATAGTTTTCTCCGCGAGAGGATCGTTAATGAGGTGTCCTGTTGAAAGGGTCTTGTTGATTGTTTATACAAGCGCGCGTTTCATATATTTATAATTTGATAAATGCAACTGTAGTTTCTGTTTAGTTTAGAAAATAATTTTATGAATGAAGGGTTTAACAATATTCTGATAATGTTCAAGTAACTGACTCTTATAATTTTAAATAATTGTATATAATTATTCAGAGTAAAAAAACTATTTGATAGTAAATTTAAATAATTTTAGAAAATTTATTTATATTTTTAAATTAATTGTTCTTTATTTATTTTTAGGATTCCAGGGTGCAATTTTTAAATGATACACAAACAGTTGTTGGTTAATGAATTTGTATGTATTTCACTGGTTAATATCTATGAATCATAGAAACATTTAAATGTAAAGATGGATTCGGCAACAGAGTTGGAACAAATTGAAAAGTTAGCCAAGGAGGCTGAATCTCTTAAGGTCCGTCTTGAAGATGAAAGACAAAAATTAAATGATGTTACTTGTAAGTTTATTGAACAATATAGTTACATATGCTTCTATATCATGAATTAATAAGTTAATTTTATCTCATTTATTTTTCTCATAATTCTATTTCATAGTGGCTGTTGTTGCGGAAAGACTTGATCCAATTAGTTGTATAAATGTAAAACAGCGTCGAATTTTGAAAGGTCACCAGGCAAAAGTGTTGTGTTCTGACTGGTCACCAGATAAACGACACATTGTTTCTTCTTCCCAGGTAATTTATAAACAATAATATTGCATTTTCAGTTACAAACGAAGTAATTATTGATTGATATTTAAATTACATTCTCTTGTTTTTGTTTAGGATGGTAAAATGATTATATGGGATGCCTTTACAACAAATAAGGAGCATGCTGTCACAATGCCAACTACGTGGGTCATTGCTTGTGCATATGCACCAAGTGGACAACTTGTTGCATGCGGGTATGCAATTTGAATTGATGCATTTTCTAAAATTATTATTTTTACTTGAACAATTTTATCATCAACAATTTTCTACTTCAGTGGCTTGGACAACAAAGTGACAGTTTATCCTCTCAGTCTGGAGGACGACGTGTCGGCCAAGAAGAAAACAGTGGGCACTCACACATCCTACACGTCTTGTTGCGCTTTTCCAAATAGCGATCAGCAAGTGCTGACAGGCAGCGGCGACAGCACCTGTGCTCTGTGGGATGTCGAAAGTGGCCAGTTGCTCCAAAACTTTCATGGGCATTCGGATAGCGTCATGTCCATAGATCTCGCACCCAGCGAGACGGGCAATACCTTCGTCTCAGGTAGTTGCGATAAGCTTGTATTTATATGGGACATGCGAAGCGGTCAGTGTGTTCAGAGCTTCGAAGGACACGAATCCGACGTCAATTCGGTATGAAAGTTTTTCTCACTTTTTATTTACAATTAACGTAAAAATTTTTAAAATATGTCCGACTAAACTCGAATTTTATCTACTGAAATTTAGATAATATTGAGTTCTAAATCTTACGAAATTAAAAAAATTTGAAATAGGATACTATTAATAGGATAACAAAATATAATTTAAATAATGCGGTATGTTATACTCATACCGTTTTTCAATTTTAGATACTTAAACGTTTGTTATTTTCATAAAAATGATATAACTTTTTTATCAGCATTTATAAATTCATTGAAACGAAAATCAAATAGTTTCTAAAAAAGTCCGTTTTCATTACAGTAGTAAAAGTTTTATTGTATTATGGGTAGTAAAATTGGTTTTGGTACACGAATATAAAACTGGTTAAAGTTTATTCTAGTATATCACGATTTGTAAACTAGTTATATACTAGTATATAACTAGTTTACAAATAAAAAACTAAAATGAAACGTCGCTTATGTTTCTGTCATCTATATCGATGTCGATGTCGTAGGTCCGATTCCATCCAAGCGGCGACGCGGTGGCCACAGGTTCGGACGACGCGACCTGCCGACTGTTCGATCTGCGCGCCGACAAGGAAGTCGCCGTCTACACCAAGGAAAGCATAATATTCGGCGCGAATGCGGTCGATCTGTCGGTGAGTGGCCGCCTGCTGTTCGCCGGCTACAATGACTACACGGTGAACGTCTGGGACACGCTCAAGTGCCAGCGAGTCACACTGCTTTACGGCCACGAGAATCGTGTCTCTTGCCTGCGCGTGTCGCCTGACGGCACAGCCCTGTCCACGGGTAGCTGGGACGCTACGCTGCGCGTCTGGGCTTAAACTTAATCGCAGCCTATATGCAGACCTCGCCGCGGAAGTCTATCTTGCACTGCATACGTTACTTTCGTTCTAGTCGTCGACTTGGGAGAATTTTGATTGCCTGAATTCCTGAGTACATATACTAACGTGCGATGTTGAATCATTGTTTTAAGAGAAAAAAATTCTTATAGATTTTGATAAGATAAAAATATTATTTTTTTCCAAAATATGACATTAGAATATTTTGGACCCTTTCATTCTGAAATTAACTTTTTATTATGGAAATGAATCGGTCTGTAAAAAACAATTTAAAAAGATCTCAAACAGTGAAGAAGTTCCTATAAATGATACTACTTCAACATTAAAAATTTAGTAATACCAGAAATATTATAATGATTAAACGATTACTATATGTATCTATAAATATATTCATGTCCGTATATTTGCGTTTAAATACACACATATTTACTTTGAGTATAAACGAGATACTTTATGATCTGAAAGTACTTGCTTATAACACTAATGTTAAAACACCTTAATTCAAAGTTGAGATACAATATTTCAAACTATTAATTGAATAATATAATTTCTTCTCATTTCTGTTGAAAAAAATGTTCAAATTTAGAAGGATGTTGAATAATTTTTTACATATTATTATAACCACAGATTCTTACTGCATTTGGACTTTTTTTATGCAATCTGTATAATTTAAAAAAATTCAATAATACATTTTGAATATCTAAATATGAGTTTTCAATAAATTATAAAATAATACTATTTTTTGTAATAAATAATGTTTTATGTACTTTAATGCAAAAAATCGTAAACTTACAAACAGGAAATTGATATAATTACTTTTTATTTGTAAAATGAATATGTTAGGAATGAAAGGGTTGAATTTAAGTTTTTTTATTTATTATTTTAAAAAGAAAAGTATGTAAAGGCCCAAAAAAGTACAAATAATTTTATTAATATTGTTAATACAAAGACTTTTTGTACATCAGTATTTAAGCAATCAAATTTCGATAAAGTAATATTTATGCTAACATACAAGCAAACGGTGCATTTGAATAAAACGCACTTCATAGATAAAGTTTTTGATGAACTTATTATTTTTAACTTGAAGTTAAAAATTTGTTTGACTGCCCGCAGAGAAACATTTTAGTAATCGATATTGTTTTTTCAGTATTATTTTTAACTCAAAGATCATGCGTTTTACTGTTGAATTATTTTTAAAATTTTAACTAATTTTATAAAGTAGATGTGCCGATTATTAACTGCTTGACAGCAGACCTATAAACATTCATTTAGAAAGAACATTTCTAATACGGAATTAATATTTTACCAAAAAAACTTTTACAACACGAGAAGTTGAACTTTTATTAATTAATAGTAAATTAGTACAAGATAAATGACATATTTTCAATCTCCTTTTACATAAACACATTTTTATATCAAAGTAATTTTAGCTATAATTTAAAAAGAAAAAATTAGTGCAATCTGAAATTCGTCAGGGTTAGTAGTTGGTATCTACTGTATATGTAGATAAATTACAGATAATCTTTTTAATATCGCGGGAAAAACTCCTGCTAAAATTTCCGTAGAAAATTCTACAAGAATTTCTGTAATATTTCTACAAAATTTTGTACATTTTTTGTCTAGGAAAAATTTTGCAGAAATTTCTTAAAAAATATAACGTATATTTTGTTTACAACTATTGCGGGAAATTTTTATTTGTAAGTTTATTGAAAAAAATAGTAACCATGGTTCACCCGTATACAGGCGAATCTGTTGACCGTACTCATATACTTCGCTTCAGGAGTGAGCGCGAGTCTGAAAGTGGTTGCGATTCACGTCATGAGCCAATTTGGTATTTACCACAGATTTGTGCCGTAAAATATACACCGATGTCCGGATATTTTTATCCTACAAAGTTATGTCTTTATGTCGCAATACTGTAGTGAATTTTTAAGACACTTGTGGTGTAAATCGAAGACCATAGCTTTTTTCATGTACAGTGAATGGTTTAGTTACCTTACTTGTTCTGTGGTGTTAAAAAAAATATCATCAATCTTTGTTAAACAAATATGCGTTTTTTTCGTAATAATATTTTTACAAATTTTTGTGCAAAATTTTGCTGAAAAGTTTGTAGGAAACTTTGATATTTTAAACAAATTTTTATAAAAATTTCTGCAAGTTTTTTTCTACAGGCATAAAATGTGTGTTGGAAATTGAATACTCATTCAGCCTATAATTTATTTTTGCGTGATAATACTATTAAACATCTCATATTATTAATAGATTTTTATTGATTTTTTTGAATATCAAAAACACATTCTTATAATATTTCTCTACTTTAATATAATTTTCAAAATGTAGATAAACATGTGTTGTTTATTATTTAACTCATATGAATTTTCCATTAAATTTTGTTACTACTCAGTAACAAAATGGTTAAAATTCATTACTTCTCGCTTTCACTTTTCATACACATCAGCATATCTTTTTTTCTGCATCTTTATACATATAAAATTACAATTTGTCATGCATACATTAAAGGCATAAAATTGGTTCACCAAATATTACGTAAAATATTATTTGTGTCTCGTATATACTTTAGCGCATAAAGAGCAACTATATTATAAGTATTAAAAAAATAAGAAATATGAAGGAACGTAAAAAAGCAAGTGCACAAAAATTGCATTTAAAATATAAGTGAG
>JAYJLV010000027.1:1436254-1457055 GCA_036873485.1 Torymus texanus | reverse complement strand
GAGAAGCTATATACGAGCGTGGGCGGTAGAGAAGGAGAGAGAGCGAGAGAGAGAGAGAGAGAGAGAGAGAGAGGAAGCTGCGCGCGCGCGTTGCTGAGAGATCGACGCCCACCGTTGGGGTGAAAAACGCGCAGAGGGATTTTTATGGGAGGAGGTATATATACGTGTAAGCGTAAGTGCAGAGAAGAGATAGTTGCATGTATGTATGTATGTATGTGGTATGATTATACACTGTGTTATAGAAGGGTTAGATAGAAAAGTATGTTATGTGAATGCAATATATCTGTCTTGTATTTTTTTTTATTTCTATAGATCGAATTTTATCCTATACGTCGATGTCCATTGTGACAGGTCTCGAGTCGTCGCGCAACTGTCGGAAGTGCCAATAAAATTACGCCGGCGGTGCAGGGCACAAACAATGCGAGGAATGCGCTGTGAGGAGAGCCAGTCAGTAGCGTGTACATAAACAACAACGGCGCAACGGCCCGCTAATAAAACGATCGGGAAATTATTGTGTAATTCTCAATCGATCTCTCTCCTTCCTTTTCTTTTTATTTTAATTGCAATACATATATCGGTACTGCTCGTATTATTACTACTACTACTGTTGTCATTGCCTATCCTCTATATATTAAACGAGTTCGACGGTAAAGAGAAAAGTGACTTTCGTAGAAAGCCGCTGCTTCTACTGCTACTGATGATGATGACTCAATCGTTCACATTCTCTCTTTCTCTATACTTACTTTTTATCAGAAAGCTCTCGGCTGATACGACGACAATAACGTGTACAAAGCCACTTTTCAATCTAATCACACTTATATACACACTAAAAATAACAAAAAGCAGCAGTTGCAGTATATTCGTATAGTAGTACGTGTATACATACCTATATGTACTTATATACTTGAATGTATACATACACCGAGAGGTCACAAAAAACGGGTCAACCGAAGATTCGCGCGGGTGCGCGGGTGCGCGGGTGCGGGAGGAAATCGAACGGTGGGAAATTGGGGCGCTTGTGTGTCAGATAGTAGAAAGAGAGAGAGAGAGAGAGAGAGAGAGAGAGAGAGAGAGAGAGAGAGAGAGAGAGAGAGAGAGAGAGAGAGAGAAGAGTAGCTAACGGCGTGGTATATAGTCGGTAGAGTATTTGGGACACGCGCGTGAAAATTCGTGGGGCGCTCGTTCGATGTGTTAGTAGGTGGGCACATGTGAAAGTGTCGCCTGTACTGTGGTGCACGGCACATAGCCGAGTTTGATTTGTAGAGCACCTGTGTGTTTGTGTTCTAGAGCGCGATTGAGAACGAAGGAGTTGGTGAGTTTTGGCAGATGAGTGTATAGTGGCGAATGTAAGGAATGTGAGGTTGGACTGGTATGTCGATGTCTAGTCGTTCAGATATTGGAATTGGTTGCGAGGTTCTGCGAGTATGTGGAATCTTATATTTTTAAAAGAAGATTCGGTGTAAATGGTGTTAGGTTTGGAGGTTTTGCGATCAGATCATTTTACAATTTTTGTTATCGTTTGTAATGTCGTTTTGAATTATCTGCAAATTTATCAGTCCCGTTTTTAAAAGAATGTATTTACTAGTCGTTTGAAGTGCAATTTTACTTGTTGTAATGTTTTTTATTCAATATTATTTATTCACTAATTCTTAAAAATATTTCTTAAATCCTACACTTTTCTAATACAAATTACTACAGTTTATACTCAAATTTACAAACTAACAATTACTACTATAAATTACAGTAACATTCATGAAAATACTAATTAGTTTCACGGTTACTTATACAAAATAATAATTTCTACTGCTAAATTTTCCTCCATGTCCAACTAAAAAACTTTATATACATTTCGCGTAAGAAGACACCAGAATACGCAAATAAATGCACATATTATTAACCAAAAAAAATCCTACATTATCATTTTCACTTTCGTATTAATAATACCTACAAAAACATCCTATATACATCTACAACTCGGTGCATCGTTCGCGAGCAAAGCGAAAGGTGCACTGCTGCTCACGAAATTGTAGAGTGAGATCGAAAGCGAAGATAAAATACAACGACGCCTGTGCAGCGTGTGTTTGGGAGCTTGGAGGAAAACGGAGTTACGCAGTCGAATTAAGCTAATCGTTGGTTCGATATCGCCGTGTCAATCAGGAAGAGCGTAAATACGAATCGGTGCAGCTAGCGTACATATAGTATTGTATATCTGTCTATGTGTACACATAGCGTTAAGGTTTTTATTTGTTCAGGTAACCTTTTTGAATTTCTTCCGAGGATTACGTGTGTGTGTGTGTATATATATATATATATATATATATAGTTTTTTTTTTTCGACCTCTCGGTAATAAATCAATTTGAAATTCTTACAGAGCTTTATATTGTTTCATATATTACATCGTTCATTATTTTTCTTTGAACTTAAACTATAACTTCAAGTTGTTCATAAATCCATCGAAAAATCAATTCCTCCCATTTTCAAATTCTTTGAAAACCCATCACATCCCTATCGTTCACTTATACCAAACCTAAACATACATCTTACCACCCGCATTCCCAAAACTGACCTTCCACACTTCCTCTTTTCTCCTCCTACAACAACCCCGAACCACACACACACGCACGCACGTATTTCGAGAAAGCAATCGACGCAACGATTGAGAGAGAAAAAAAAGCGGAGCACCAGACGCTATACACAGCCAGCGGCGCAAGTATAAAGCCATACGCGCAGGCGAGACATTTCAACGGAGCCTTAGCGAGAGCAGCAGCAGCAGCAACATTCCTCTTTTCTCGCGCCCTTTGTCCGTACCGCTGCCGCCACCGCCACCGACGACGACGACTCTTCTATATATATATATATATATACTCATGGGGCTTTAATTTTCCTCTCCTCCGCGTGCATCGCGCGCACGAGAATGCATAGAGTTCAGGATCGTGGGAAAAGGTTTTCGTTTTCGTCTGCTCGCGCTTTCGTTTTCTGCGCTCGCGCGCGTTCCTGCTATACTTATATACGCCGGCAGCATTCTTTTTTTTTCAACAGAGTATATAAAATCGATTCTTTTTTTTTGGGCTTTTGTCGAGAGAGTCTCGTTGTTGTAGAAGCACAGAGAGGTTTTATGTAATGGCCGATAAAAAATCGCTTGTTGTACGAGCGCGCGCGAGCTCGCGGTTCGGTTTACGTAAGAGCGTGTGTATAAGCGCTTGTGAGGAACGGTTTTCGAGTGGTTTTCGAGTTCTTTTTTTAAAAAATGTAAATGATGGGTTTGAGCGTTTTGGAGTTGGTAAATGTTTGGTATGCTTGGGAAATTGTTTTGAATGTAATTTCGTATACGAATATGTGTTGATAGTAGATTATTATTATTTAATTAAAACTGAAATTCAAAGTAAACGTTTTTAATTAAAATGTTAGACACACCAAAAGTATTCAATATTTTAAATTTGATTGAAAATATTTCACTGTTCCCTTATATAATGAATAAAAACTTTGTAAACCAAAATTATACAATCTGACACCTACACGGTTAAAAATTTTTTGTATAATCTGAATCCTGTACAGTTGAAATTTTGTGTAAAATTTTACACAAAGTTCATGTAAAATTTACGCAAGCGCGTGTAAAATCTTCATTTACACAAATTTTGTATAATATCTCAGATTTATACAAAATTTTTGTGTAAAATTTTAATTTACTCTAATTTTGTTTAATATTTTTAATCCGTAGAACCTTGTGTAAAACGGCGATTTCATAAAAATGTTTGTTAAAATTTTTACACAAATACTTTTGTAAATTTGAGTTAAAATTTTTAGTAGTGTATAAACATGCACACAAAAGCGAATTTTCATTCTTGTCCCACAAATCTCATCACGATCGTCTCAACATATCTTTACCGCGAATCTAACGAGCGATAAAGAGCGCCTCGCGTGCATTCGCGCCCAATTCTATCAATATACTCTTCCCTCTATACAACAACTCTACACACAACCAACCATGAAAATATTCTCACCTCGTTCACCCTTCTATAACTTACAATCGTCTTGTTAATCTATTCCACAGGTGTCCTCATTAATGTAACAATCGCAGCGCTTTGAAGCTCCGCCTCTCCCGCTTCTCAACCTAGATCTCATCATCAACCAAGTCTCTTCAGCGGAGCGTGAACTGCTGTAACCGATGAGGTGGACCACCGGCGGTTCGCCCATGATGTGCCAAAAGGTCTCCTGAGAGCTTCTCGCTTCCTAATCCAGAGCACAAGCGACATCCTCACATACATACACCTACACACACACGTGTACGCCTGTGCGTACATAACATCAATACTACAGACGCTCTATTGGTAGTAGTCAGAGTGACCGAGTTTGTGAATACAACCCCCGTGGGGCTTCAATCTTCAAGATGGGAAACTGCTTTAGCTGCCAGACAGACGTGGAGAAGGAGAAGCCAGATAGGATCTGTAACCCCAGTATCGAAGCTGTGACGTCTCAAGTCAGTCCAGTACCGACACCACCACCTGATCCAATCAGACCAATGCCACAGATACCAGACACTGATGTACCCACGGCTAAGATATTCGTTGCCCTGTACGATTATGACGCGAGGACAGATGAGGATTTGAGCTTTAGGAAAGGTGAACACCTCGAGATACTGAATGACACGCAGGGCGATTGGTGGCTTGCTAGGAGCAAGAGGACTAGGCAAGAGGGTTACATTCCGAGCAACTACGTAGCCAAGTTGAAGTCCATCGAGGCTGAGCCGTGAGTATAAAGAGAGATCTTTTAGTTCTTTATTTTTTGGTGCGGTGTTTCGGTTCAGCGGAGTGAAAGGAATGCGCGGGGAGAGAGAGAGATTTTGTGCATCGGTGCCAAGTTATACACTTCGGTTGTGGTGAATTTTAGAAAAGGCTAAGTTAATGTTGAGAATCAAGTTCTGTTGGTGTTACGTAATGAAGTAGATTGAAAAGTACGGTTTTATAGTAGTTTTATCTAAAAATTTAATTGATTATATCGCGCGATGGATTTTTTGTATAGATTTTTAAGAGTAGAGTTTATATTTGATGGATGGTTTGATTTTCGTTTAATCTATTTGAGAAGAACGCTAGTTCAAGTGAATCATTTTACATTATATTTATACTGATGACATTTTATTATAATCTACTTACCACAGTTCACTTCATTATAGTCGTAATATCTACTTTATCACTCGAGATTATCATTATTAACTTCTGTGTATTCTGCTATAGTTTCAAGTTGTGTTTACATTATTATTATTTTAGATTTATTTCAAACATTAAACAATTTTCTTCGTATTTTCTTTGAGTTTTAAAAATAATTTATCAATCGTTACCAGTATTTATTTAACAAGTATTTTTAAGTTCTCTGAAAATATAGATAATAATATTTTTTGTTAAATGAACAAGTGCGTTTGAGAAACCAATCGAATCAAAGTCCTAGAATTGAACTGAGGCTTTATTATCACAAATTGAAATAATTCCAAGTAATTCATCAAGTTTTTTAATCATTCTTTTTACATGCGATTTTTAGAACAGAAAGTTATTTAATTAACTCGACTGAAATTACGTGTATGTGTTTCATTTTAATAATCTTGGTAAAAGCATATTACAGATAGACAACGAAAAAATATATACAATTGTTCTCGGTGATATGATATACTTTAAAATTCATAATAACAAATTATACTTTTCATACAATAAATATTTCAATCTAAAAACCGTCACGCAGTTTGCTTACATTTTCGAGATTAATATTAAACAACATGGGCAAACTATTATCGACTCAAATATTTTTCATTAATTCTATGTTTGATGCTTTGTAGTATATGTATTCATTTTCGTACTATAATTGAGATACATTGAAAGTATACAAATTATGCAAACACACACACAATAAAATCGCGTTTCCCATTGGCTGTATAATAATGTAACTTAAAAGCTCAATTTTTATAAATGTACAGAAGTCATTTACTTTTTCATCAAGCTATCTTGAAATTTCGCACAGAAATCGCAATAATCCTTATTTATCACATATTTCAATTTCATTCAAAAATATTAGTTTGGTCTTGTCAACAGACCCTCCGTACATGCAAAAACACAGACCAATATTTAAATAATTACTTTCTTACGAAAGAATCAGACAATTTTCCAGTAACAAACTAAAATTAGATCGAGACATTTAATTCAATCTAATTAAATTTAACCTTATGCAAACCAACACGTCAATCACTCTCACAACTCTCAGCTTATGCCAATCCTATAACCCATCACCTCACCTCGAACCGTTGCAAAGCCATACTTATACCATCGCATCGTCAAAACAGAAAAGGCGCTCACACATACACTACACACTTCTCATTCCGTCTCTTTCTCATTCGAAATGCGCGCTACGCAGTTCTGTACAGTTAACATACCCGCTCGCCGTTGCGTTATGAAATTGAACAACGATGCGTTCGCTTGGTGTCCCGTTATATACAAGAACTTTTCGTTCTAGCAACGCACGAGCGTTAGGAAAAAGTAGCTACCTAGATAGATATGACGAGCGGAATCGCGCGATTTTCTCTGAAATTTTTCTTCTTGTATATAGTTATATATACATATATAGCGTGTACGGCGACCTTGCTTTCACCGGTGTACGCGCGCGAGTAGACCGTCGATGCTTGTATAGTACAGTGTGTTGGCCAAGCGCGAGCTGTTTTTTACCTGCATTTTCATCGCACGTGCGATGAAATGAGAGTGCGGTGTGAGGTTGATCGAGAGAGAGTGAGTGAATGTGTGTGTAGGCCTTCGGAGGTCGTTGGATATATAGGTGGGTTTTTTTCGTTGACGGTAGGGTAGTAAGAGTAGAAGGTAAAGATTGAATGGGATTGAATGATTTTAGAAAATTTGAGATGTAGATGGTATTTGTAATTTAGTGTTACTGGAAAATTTGTTAAGGGTGCGAATCAATCGAAAAATTGCATTATTAGCTTCACTGACACAAAAAAATAAGAAAAGTTACTGTGTTGTCTTGTAATCTGATCATATGTACGATAAACCAAATTTTTTCCCATATTACATAGCAGTTTTTCCTATTCTACATAGTAATTTTCAGTGAACTGCTAAAAATTGCTATACACTGATAGAAAAATGTCGGGAAAAATTCCCATGTTTTCTAGTAATTTGGCAATATCAACCAAAAATACAAATTTTTCCCATAAAAATTTTGTAATTTTTACTATTTTTCAAGTAATTTTTACTACGTTTCGATGAAAAAATTTGTATTTTGGTTGATATTTCCAAATTACTAGAAAACATGGAAATTTTTCCCCACATTTTTCTATCAGTGTATGTAACAAGGGAAAAATTTTGGTTTATAGTATATATTGTTGGATTACCAAAATACATAGTAATTTTTCTTATTTTTTTCTGTCATTGTGAAAAACAAATGTGGAGCATGTTTTATATATCTACTTTTCTACTACATATATACGTTAAATAATTTCAAAACTACACGAGAAACGGTAAAAATGCTAGATATTATTCGACTTATATCATCGGGAAGGAACGACGAGGAAAAGAATTTCATATACTTTTCTACATTTTTTTTAATTATAAAGCTGCATCATGTTTTCATCTATCTATAGAATGTTCAACAACTCCACACGTTGGTATATATATTCGCGGAATAAAAATTGCAAAGACGTCGGTCGTCGCACGAAAATAACGCTCTTAGTCATTGAATTCAAATGAGTCCTCGTAAAAATGCACTTGAATGGTATTCAAATTCACACTCAACGCGCGGTTTACGCTTCACCTACTTTATATACACATAAAAAGAAAAACAACTATATTTATAAGTATATATTATACAAAACTAGAATACTACTTCTTTTTTTTTTATTATTGCATTGCATCATCACTTAATAACTTATTCTTTCCCACTTTCAGATGGTACTTCCGAAAGATAAAGCGAATTGAAGCAGAGAAGAAGCTGTTGCTACCGGAAAACGATCACGGCGCTTTCCTCATCCGCGACTCCGAAAGCAGACACAACGATTACTCGCTATCAGGTATATATATACACTACGATTAACCCTCTAACCTCCTCAGAAGTCATATTTCTCAGCACACTTATAATATGTATATACCGTTACCAAACTACACGAACAATGCTAATCGTTCCACCTCTCATTTTGTTACACTTTACCTATCGGATGCACCAGTGCAACGGTACTTATATACACTCAACACAAATCACTAACCGTCGCAGTTCCGATTTGAGCCGTCGCGTTATGCAAAAAAAAAAGACAACGCCACAGCGCAGTAGTATATAGTATATAGTGACGCAGACGCCGCTTTGTCACATCCTACGATAAAGCTTATTTATACAGGCCGCGTGCGAGACAGAGAGAGAGAGAGAGATAGAGATTGTCATTTCCGGCCTTTTCACCAAGTCGCGCGCGCGCGCGCGCAATTAAAGCTCCCAGTGCGAGCGCGCGCTTACGCGAAAAGCCCACTGTAATGTACAATGGATGAGTTCCTTGGCGCGCGGGAATGTGTATAAAGGAACGCGAGCGCGGCGCAGAGAGAGAGAGACGATTGTGTGCGCGAGGTTTATGAGAAAAGGGTGTTACGTAATGAGGTTGTGAGAATGGTGGGGATATTGATAATGAGGTGGAGGTATTTTTTTTCTTCTTTTTTTCTTTAACGACGGTTTTATGTAGAACGTTGTTGCCAAGTATTGGTACAAAGCTGGGTGTAATGTAAAGCTCGCGGTTATTAAGAGTAATATTATTTCGTGATTCATCTAAATCGTACAGGAAAACATGGACGCCCAGTATAAGCTTCGGGATAAATTACTCAGCCGGAAGTATCGTCGTCACTAACGTAAAAAATTTCTCCCGATTACATGTATATATATACATATATATACTATCAGTGTCATTGACCTATACCTACTGATATCACACGCCTACACTTTATAGTTTTGATAAACGCAAGAATTTTAATTTCTTTAATTTTTTTGTAGTACGCGACGGCGACACGGTCAAGCATTACAGGATTCGGCAGCTGGACGAAGGTGGCTTCTTCATTGCAAGGCGAACGACTTTCCGTAACCTCCAGGACCTCGTCGAGCATTACAGCAAGGACGCAGACGGCCTCTGCGTGAACCTCTGCAAGCCATGCGTGCAGGTAAGCCGACCGGCGACAAGTTGCCTGGCTCCATCCGCCAATGATGACGAGTTGAAATTATTATTCTTATCATTATTATTATTACTATTATACCTTTGTGGTCTAACGTTGTCTGAATGGAGTTTAGACAGCTTGCTCTGCATGCGACCAAAGTATTATTATTATATACAGTTAATATTATGTCACACTGTCGTGAAGTGAAGTGCGGTCTGCTGCTTCGTTTTATTATATATACGTGGCGTGGATCAAGGGATTTCAGACGTCTCTCTCTGCGGATTTTGTGGGATCCTTTACTCTTCTTCTTCTTCTTCTTCTTCTTCTTCTTCTTCTTCTTTCGTATATCTTTGAGCGCCTTGTGTTCATGATGTGGTTGAGATTAAAGAGTTGATCGATGTTTCTGTTTGTCAATAGCAAAGTTGAGATTAGTTGATTGACATTTTTATACAATTCTTATTTTCACTTGAATGAAAGGTATTATATGCTTTTAACTTTGCTGTCGATAAACGTATTTGACCCAAGTTTCCTTGAGATTTCCATTTGTTTATCACAATACTAACTTATGTACATAAAACTGTTATAATACCTTTATTGTACATATTCGATGATTATTATAAATTAATACTTTTTAATCATCTTCAAGTCCTCTGTAATAATAAGCCTTCAGAAATCCCTTGAATCATCACAGTAATATAAAAGATTTAATATCAATTTATGATGATTCAATACAAGCGCATGATACAATTTATATTTGTGATACATGCCAATGAAGTCAATTATTTTTGAGCTTTTTTTTTTAGAGCAGTTAGTTACCTTGAATTTAATTGCGTTTGTAATTTTGATAACCCAATGGAGATAAAGAATAGTAATTTTTCTATTAATTCTTTTCATAGTTAAATTAAAGCACTGTCTAAGCTCCAATTGGACTTTGCTCGACAACACTAGTAAATAAATTAGAATATTTTTAAAATCTTATATTCTTAATTTCCAACAGATGCAGAAAATTAAAAGAAATACTTTTTATGATTCAAATCGGAGAAACTTTTACATACTGAATTGGCTTTTGAATATTCATTATAAAAAAGAAAAAAAAACTTTATTAATGTCAAAATTTATAAAATCAAAATTATTTAGTAAGAAATACAATATAAGTCGATACTTTTAAGACTACTTGTCTTAACAGACTTGTTTGTTTCTCTGTTTTTGCTTACCCTACTCCCGCTGGATTTTCTTGGTAAATTGATTGTCCCATTATAATATGATGTTTACTATCATTGCGAACACGCACCACCATATCATCCTTTGCTTGCATTTAGCATAAGCCTGTTTTATATGGAATTATGTTTCAACGATATTAGTAGTTATTTTTCATTCATTGTCATGTCGTGGAATTGTTTTATTTTGAACTGTTTTTCCATGTCGGCATTATTAGAGTTGCTTTGCCTTGAAAAATGAATATCAAACACAAATTCTTTTTTTATGCTTACATTTTCTGATATTGTAAAAAAAGTACTGATTCTAAACAAAATTGAAAATAATGCTTGAAATTCATTTTTCAATCATCAATCACTTTAATAACCAAGTGCACAGTAAGTGTAATATACACTTACTATATCGGTTGTATAACCGAGTCAGTGACTCGATCAGCCAAATTGAGGCTTGAAACCATAATTTCCAGTGTAAACTTATACAAAGCTTTTAATGTATGTACCAAAAAAGCCTTTTCACGTCGGTTTAAGGATTTTATATCTTTTTTTTTTCTACAACTATACATATTTTCTGAAAAAACTTTTTTACTACAAATGCCAAAGATTTGAAACTGTAAGACTTGATGCGTAAGAATGTATAAAATTTTACTTCTTGCATCTACTGATGACTGACTTATACATAGTTATACTCTAAATGAGTAAAAACAATCTTAAAATTTTTTTAATATCGCATGAATTGCACAATTTGTATAATATATACATACGTCCAAATGACTGTGAAATGTAAGAAGCATGTACAATTTCTTGTAAATAATGGTGCTAATATATAATAGTAAGTTACAATAGCTCTATACTGAGATAAATTCTCATTTAATTTAGTATTTATACACATGAGCGAGAACGATTGAGAATTGTGTTGTTAAAAGGAATTCTGTTGATAATGAGATGTAAAAATCTAGTAAAACAAAAAAAATAATCAAAATAAAATAAATGAAAATATTATCTATGAACTTGGTTACTTTTCAAAACTACTTTGTTCCTCTTTAGAAATTTTATCAATAAATTTTTTTTTTCATTTTTGATAGATCATCAATATATTCAAATATCATTCATTGGAATTTCTTTTAATTTTTTCTTCATAAACGCAAGGAAAAGCTGTAATAAGCGCTACCGCACTGTCTCACTGATTGCATCAAACAGAATCCATACAAAACTTACAATAAGAGGTCAGGTGGCTAGAACCAGCAAAGGGCTTCAGCATTATAAGAGGCGAGGCTGTGCTTTTTCAGCCGATCCATCCGAGACACTGCGTTGCCTTTATGAACGAGCTAAGCTTGCGGAAATCCTCGCGGAACTTTAGTTTAAACTTAAACCCTTTGTGATGTCTAGATACTTTAAGGGTGCAGTGTAATCCACTCCATAAAACAATACGTGAAAAAGTAATTACATAAAAAATAATTCAATTTTATACATATATTTTTTTTCATTTACATCATTATTATATATTATTAATATAATTTCATATTCTGATTTATAAACTTTTGAAATATATCTGTTCAAAGACAACTGTTATAAAATTGAAATATTATAGTCTATACTCTATGGCTTCTGCAACTTTTATATTCTTATATTCTATCTTAATTATCTGTTAGAATATCGATTTTGTAAAATTTTTTACTTTAGTTAAAAACTATACCCTCAAAGTATACACCATCCCAAAAGTTCGCCAATCACCCCCATATAAGAACATCGTGTCGTGCTTATCTCCAGGTCACACTCGACCTACAAATATTTCTCCATCCATATACTTCCCACACATTCGTTCATGTATACATGCCGGCTATCACTCACCCTCGACAAAAAAAAAAAAAAAAAAAAAAAAAAAAAAATCTAACGAAACAAAACTAATTCAAGGGCGTGCGCTCGGGCGTTGCGCGCGCCGTTCTGCTGTGTGTGCGTAGGTGGAGAAACCCGTGACGGAAGGCTTGTCCCATCGGACACGAGACCAATGGGAGATCGACCGTTCATCCTTGAAGTTCGTCCGCAAGCTCGGACAGGGACAATTCGGTGAAGTCTGGGAAGGATTATGGAACAATACTACACCTGTGGCGATTAAAACACTGAAACCTGGCACGATGGACCCGAAGGATTTCCTTGCCGAAGCGCAGATCATGAAGAAACTCCGACACGCGAAACTGATTCAGTTGTATGCTGTGTGCACGATGGAGGAACCGATTTATATTATTACCGAGCTGATGAGGAATGGCAGTTTGCTCGAATACTTGCAAGGTGAGGCTTTTTTATCGATGTTATTTATTGTGTGTATATAACTTGGGAAGATGTTGAAAAACAAATTTAATTAGAATTTAATAATTGTACGTATTCCCTGTAATACACGTGTAATAATATAAAGTATTGTTTCAGGTAAATACTCGTATTTCATATTACACTAATATCATATAAATGGCTTTATGTACATTTCTATATTTCACGATTCAATGTTTGAATCCCATAAAAGGATATTTTAATTATTACTCACAATATCATTCGTCGAATAAATGAAATATTTTTTAATAACGAAAATTGAAACGGTATTGCAGTTCGCTGAAATTATATCCTTCTCTTGTGCAAATGTTTGTGAAATAACAACATTATTAACAGAAATTCAACGAACATTGTAATGGATTGTATCGTAATACTTAAGTTAAGATTTCCACATTAATCATGAATTCTGTCATGTAATTTAATTTCAATGAAATTATCTATCAAAATGTTTTTATTTTATACATATAGGTACAACCATATTATGCTCTGCATTTAATTATAAATGTCAAATAACTTTATTCTCTGACAACCAACTCAAACGACTCATACACATGCATGTTTCAGGAAAGGGACGAGGACTGAAGCTGCAGCAGCTGATCGACATGTCGGCGCAGATAGCCGCAGGCATGGCCTACCTCGAGTCGCAGAATTATATCCATCGAGATCTGGCGGCGCGTAACGTCCTCGTAGCCGATGGCAACATCGTGAAGATCGCTGACTTTGGTCTTGCTAGGCTCATCAAGGAAGACGAGTACGAAGCACGTATAGGCGCTCGATTCCCCATAAAGTGGACGGCGCCCGAGGCCGCCAATTACAGCAAGTTCAGTATTAAATCAGATGTCTGGTCGTTCGGTATCCTGCTCACGGAGCTCGTCACTTATGGACGAATACCGTATCCCGGTGAGTATAGCTTTCCAAGGGGGTGGGCTCTGTTTTATATGAAGAAAAAACTCATGGAATTTACATAAATTTGAAGCAAATAATAACGTTATTACGTTACTTGTATCTTAATATTCCTTCGGAATTATGTACGTACATTACAGATGTTAAATTGAAAAATGAATTATTTCGTATGATACAAATCTATAAAAACTGTAAAAAATACATGTTTTTTTTCATATTTATTTTGATAGATGTTGTTTAAAACAATATGGTACTGCGTTGAGTTTTATACAGGCTTTTATAGAATAATCAATAGTTCCATTTCAGTTATTCATTGTACGTATTTCATTTGGATCATAAAGTTAACATAACTTAATATTTTGTATGGTAAATGAATGATGTAAAAACAGTTTTGGAAAAAAATTGATTTTGTGACAAAATAATTATAGTATTTCGCGCAGTAACAATAAACATATATTCATTTTAATCTATTTCTAAGATAAATGTAGACGCTTCAGAAACTCAATGTAAATATCATTATAGGTATGACAAACGCCGAAGTACTGCATCAAGTTGAGCACGGCTACCGCATGCCATGCCCGCCTGGCTGTCCACCACCCCTTTACGACATAATGCTCGAGTGCTGGAACAAGGACCCGATGAAGAGGCCGACCTTCGAGACCCTGCAATGGAAGCTCGAGGATTTCTTCACCATGGAGGGCTCGGAGTATAAGGAGGCCTCGGCTTACTGAGTAATAGCCTCTGCGAAGTTTCGCAACATTGATCAGCGCATCATGTAACTTTGCTGAAAACTAAGATTCGAAAACGGAGGAGAGGGGAGAGAGGCTGTCACTCCCTTTCTCTCGTTGACGATTTTCACGTTAACGAGAATCGAAGGAGGAGAAAGTGCGAGGGAAACGTCTGTGGTGATGAAGACACGCTCCGAGAGACAATGTGCGCGGATACGTATTTGGTTGTGCGTTATACACTTCGCGCGCGCGCGCACGCGTGAACGAGGAGAAGAATCTGACGGGGGATTATGTGTGTGGGCGTCGACTTTGTGTTTGAATCCGATATTGCGAAGTTTGTGATATTTTTTTAAAATGAAAATGAATGCCGAGATGTAGAAGGAGAAGGAGTATCATTGGGCTCTGTAGCGAGTGGACCCTAGTGTGATCATTGTGAAGTGTAGACACGGTACTGTCTATTTTATTTTAATACCTTTTTTTTTTAATTTTTATCGATCTAGCTTTTATTATTATATTATATTATTATTATATTTTTCTCGTTTTGTTTATTATCACATTCTGGCTGCCATATACAAGATTGCGATGAGAGAAAATGAAAACAATGATGAAAAAGTATCGGGTCGAGTATCTCGAGTGCGAGATACTTTGCAAACGTTGGTACTTGGTAATAATTTTTAAAAATGTAATGAGAAATGAAAAACAGCGACCTAGGTGTCTAATCGTCTTATTGTTAGTATGCAATAAATAAGTGCAGTTTGTAAGGATAGCTTCGATAACTGCCTCTGTTTCATCGAAGGGCAGTAAGAAACGCGTTACACGCGCGGGGGAAGGGAACCCGGAGCAAAACTGACGCAGGAAAATGGTAAAAGAGGGGGTTGTGAGTTTTTGTACTTCACTGTAAATTCGTTTGATCCACACACGTGTATTTTTAAAGCAATTAACGACATTACGACTATTGATTCAAACTTATTTATTTTTTATACGAAAACGAAAACTAAGAGTGCAAAGCATTTCATTCCTACAAGCAAAATAACGAAAAATTTTTTCGATGATTTCAATGTCATTCTGAGGATTTTTAACATGTAGCTCGATGTATTTAAAGAGAAAAAAATGAGAAAAAAGAGAAACCGGAGTCGAGCGAGAAACCGGTTAATCGGTATTTGTGAAAACGCGCTAGCAATCGATTTTTCGCAGCAGCGGTTTCGCTCTCGGTGCTCGCAGCTGCCCCTATCTCGAAACTCGTCGTATATAAGAGACACACTGTACATTTGTTTGAAACTCGAGAGCGTCAGGGCGAGGCGGCAGAAACGCGATTTGCCAAATTTCGACTTTGGCAATATTAATCCTGTAATCGACCCAGCAAGCGCACTCGTAATCGAATTATGTGTAATTATAATAATAAATGATGATATGTTTTCGTGTGGAGTCGTGCGCGCACACAGACTCGAAAGCCGGTTACTACCTGTTTGCTGGGCCAGTACGTGCTTTCTCTCTAAAACTGTCTTCTTTTAAGGGTACGGCCTACTACATGAATTTCTATTTTATAGACGAGGAAACGTGTGTGACGCTTAGTACGAAGCGAACTGAATAGTCGCGAAGCGTTTTCTTCATCTTTTTTGATTTTATTTTTTTTCTATCGACTGCTTTGTAAATTTTCGAAAACGCGTTCATGTAAGATTGTCATCGATTATAAATATATATACATATATATGCTAATAAAGTAACTTTTTTTAAACGATGTCTAATCGTCTTCATTTGTTGATCATGGAGTATAGATACGTGTAATAGCGATTCTGTTTCAAATGGTGTATGCAAGATTTCTGCTTGGAAAAAAAAAAACAAAAAATTATAACGAACGGTCCGTCCAAAACAACAGAACGACGAAGACTGTAATGCTAATAAATACACCGAAACTTTTGGGAGTTTTTTCTTCGGGTACTTTAAAGAAAGAAAAAAAATCAACGTAGGCTTTGATCGTTGACCCTTAAAAACGAGACTACATTACTGTATTTATATATAAATCTCGAATATTTAAATGATAAGTGATTGTAAGAGAAAAAAATAGTCATTAATCGGAAAGTTCTCTCAATGGCTTTCATTTTAATCTTGAATAACTCGTGGCGTGTGAATGAAAGCTGGAATGGTTGCTTGCTGTGTGACTGTAACAAGGAAGAGTATTTACTTGTTAAGCTTCCATTATGTGACACGATATCGATGTATAATGTTTATTTCTTACTCTTAATTTTTATCTTGGAATTCCGCAGAACAATAATGCATTTTCCATTTTAAGCTTGCTTATCTTTCATTTAATACTGAACACCACACGAGGTGACGAGAGCCGTGAAATTTTCGCAAAACAAAAAAAAACAGCTCGCATTTTTATA
Source organism: Torymus texanus (assembly GCA_036873485.1). Lineage (NCBI taxonomy): Eukaryota > Metazoa > Arthropoda > Insecta > Hymenoptera > Torymidae > Torymus > Torymus texanus. Next base: position 1,440,333 of record JAYJLV010000027.1, on the reverse strand, counting down.
AACATATATACTTTATATTCGTAACCGTTATAACTTTGTAATTTATAATTAAACTAAGCATTTGATACTGCGTTCAGTACGAGGCCGAAATCGGAGCATGGAATCATATTATATACAACGTAATTTCTAATTTATTTTTTTCGAATGTTATATTTTATCGAAGCCAAAATTACGTCTTCTGATATTGTGCGTAACTGAATGAGATTATGTCAAAGAACGAGGTATAACAACCACGAAGAAAACAAAAATAATGATAAAAAAAGGACACTAACCGATATTCTCTGGTAAAAGTAAAAGATAGATTATCGTTTCGTACTTTTCACCTTGTTTCATGGGGGGTTGTGAGAAGAGGCAAAATGCCGAGCCGCGCACGCACGTATGGGCTCGCGAAGTATCGACGAGGAGGCGTTTGTGGGGTTTCAGGGACCATCCTGTTGCGAGTGCGGTTGGTTTAATCGGAGCAAGATGAAACGTCAATTTGCTGATAATTATCATCATACGAACTGTAATTTTAATTTGAATCGTAAAATAGATTACTGTTTTATTACATTGCTTTGTTGTTATTTGCACTTCTCAAAACTAGTCGAAACCCGAAGAGTAAGAATTTATTATATAAATTTTTTTGCCCTAATAATTTTTGTCTATTATATATAAATAGTTTAATTTTTCTTTTATAATTTTCAATAAAATTTTAATTTCTGATAACTACTTTAATTTATTTTGTTAAATTAAAATTAAATATTGGTTTGTCAAAAGTACGAAATTGTTTTCCCAATTTTATTATAGAATTTATATTGAAAATAGTTATACTAATGTGATTACAATTCTGGTGATATGTGTGCTATTAAAAGTTTTGATTTCAATAACTAAATTTTAAAAAGAAAATAACCTTGATTTTTCAAACTTTTTACTTTTTCATAACTGTATTTCACGTAGTATTATTTACATTAGATGCCCGTCACTGCCCTTCAGACATATTAGTTCTAAATGTGTGTGTGTGTGCAAATTGCAACTCTATACATTTATTATCATTTTCACCTGGTATAATTTGACATACAATGACAATAATTATATGAAAACGCAACCAAAACGCGACTACCTAAATTTATTTATTTAATGTGAATAAAAAAATCAATTTTTTTATTTAAATATTAATTGTATCAGGCATTTGTATATATAGATAGCCAAAAAAATTCAATAAAACCAACAGGTGTATTTGTTAATGTATATAAACACACACACAGACACGCGCGCGAGTGTGCGAAAATTTCGTGAAGTCTGTCATTCTGTCAATGTCATCAGTGATCACTCAACATCAAGTTCAACTATCAAGTCATCAGCGAGACAGTATGGTTTGTCATTAGTATGGTCTGGTATTAAGTATTATAATTGCGTAGGCGCATGTTTATATCTGTAATGTTGTTTTTTTCTTTGCTTCTGTGCAACGTTTTGTCCAAGAATTATTTGCAAATAATTAAGAAGATGACTCGAACGGAAGGGTAAATAGAGTGTTTATTAAAAGTACTTTTGTATGTGCATCAACGTTAACAATTTTACGGTTATTTCATAACAAACAATTTCGCGATCTGTATTGCTATTTGTTTAACCTATAAGTTATTATAATGAAAAGGTGTATTTAGCACATCAAAACTAATTTTTTGAATAATATTTATGAATTTACCCTCGTGTAAATACGCATTATTATATTTTTACAATATTTTTACAATAACCGGTTAATTTTAACGTGTACACATAACCTTAAATGCAAAATGTGATCTTCAAATGGTAGAGAATTATAGAATAATGCAAAAAACTATTTTAAAGTTTGGTGCAACAGACATAGATATTTAAAAAAGTTGAGAGGAATGAGTATTACATTTTTTTTTTTTCTTCAGGAAATCTAATTAGCAACATAAAAATGTTTTTGAGACACTTAGAAGAAAGGAATTATATTTATTTTATAGTTATAATTGAGTAACGATTTTAGAAATCAAAAGAAGTTTTTAATAGCAATACAGGTAAGAGAACTTTATACATAAATGAAAATTTGATTGAACGCTTGTTTGAAATGTTATGATCAAATTTTATAGTATGGCAGGAAGAGCAGAAAATAATAAGAAGACTCCTAAAGTAAAAATTCCTCCTAACGAAGAATCAAGTATAATTCGAGTGACAAAGATTTCTGGATCCTTTGTGTGGACAATGTATAATTTTAGCTTTTCAATTGATACCTTACATCCAGCTTCTTTCAGATCACCAATATTTGCTATTGGATGCAATAATGAATTAAAATGGGATATAAACATATACCCATTTAGTTTAAATGAAATTGATAAAGAAAATATAAGTTTAGGCATTTATTTCTATGATGATGATGAGTTTGACACAGTATTAGGTGAATGCGAAATTTCAATTGTAAATGAAAAAGGAGAGAAAGCTTATACTTCAGCTTAACTTTTCAATCAACCACTGCCAATGGGATAAAATTGATTTCATAAAAAGAGACTATTTATTAGACACAGCTAATGGTCTATTAGTGAATGATAGATTAACATTATTATGTGAACTTAACACTACAGGTTATTATGAAAGTACTGATGAAGATAAACATGTTATGATTCACATGTCAAGAAGTAGATTAAAACTTTCCGAAGACCTTAAAACATTGTTAGATGGAAAATTTTCTGATGTGGTTTTTGTATGCAAAGAAAAAAAATTTCAAGTTCATAAAGCTATATTAGCAGCTCGTAGTCGAGTTTTTTGTGTCATGTTTGAGCATCAGATGCTTGAAAAAATAAATAATTCAGTTATTATTACAGACATAGGTAGTGAAGCAGTGCATAAAATAATTCAGCATGTTTGTACAGCAAGCATTGAAGATATTAATGAAATTTCAAAAGAAATTTTAATAGAACTTTTGATTGCAGCAGATAAGTATAACTCAATGATTTAAAAGAAATGTGTAAAGTTATTTTTTATAACAGACTAACTGCTCAGAATGCTATTGAAACACTTATCTTGGCTGATTTTCATAATGCCAAATCGTTAAGCAATAAAATAATTGAGTTCCTTGTTGCACATAATAAGAATTTCGTTGATAGCCCAGAATTTGAATCTTTTTCAATTTCACATTCTCATCTGTTACCAGATTTTATTAAGTTAAATCCCAACTCTTTTAGTAGTGCATGTTATGATTTTTATATTGGTAAAAATTTTATCACTCCAGTTGTAACTACAGTTATAAATGGAAAAACTTGGGGTGTTTCACAATTTTTAACTGATAATTTATATTACACATGGGAGATAAGTAATGTTAGTAGTCTTTTAAATATAATTAATACAGAAGGCTCAATAATTTCACAACCTTTTTCAAATAACAACAATAATTCTGAATGGCAACTAAGTTTCTATCCAAATGGTAAAAATAATGAAATGAAGGATTACATTTCCTTATATTTAAAACTCTTAAAAATAAAGGAAGAAAAAGATATTCAGGCTCATTATGAATTTTGTATTATTAATGATGAGAAGAAAGAAGTTCATAATATTAAATCAGATAATTTAATATTTATTGCAAATGGTGAGAAATTAGGAGAGCCAAAATTTTTAAAGAAAGATTTTCTTCTAGAAAATGCTAAGGAATTATTGGTAGATGATAAACTAATTTTGCTGTGTAAAATTGTTGCAATTTTAAGGGACTCTAATGATATTAGTCAAACTGAATCAATGAATTTTTGTTTACCTTGAAAGGATTTTCTTTATAATATAACAAAATAAATGTTTCGAGAAGTAAAATATGACCGTTTATTAAAATTTCAGGTAAAGCTAAGAGAGAAGGATTTACAATTTTTTTTTTATCACTGCTGTGACTCGTTTAACGTTTATTCGCCGTTAGTCACACTCACACAATATATATATTCGCTATCCATTCACACAACATTCACTGATTATTTGTACCGCTATTTACGTTCTATACGTACGTCTGGTTTATCGCTTTATATAAAAATAATATATGTTACCGCTGTCGCGGTCGGTCGGACGGTAGTCACCGTCGGGTCGAGATAGGCGGGCTGCGTGAC
>JAYJLV010000027.1:1414452-1430625 GCA_036873485.1 Torymus texanus | reverse complement strand
CACACACACACACACACACACACACACACACACACACACACACACACACACACACACACACACACACACACATGTCCCCCTGTGACACCCTCCACCCACAAGCCCCCGAATTCCCTTTATTCTTTTTAATATTTTTTCTTTCGTTGTCCTCGACATTTTTGTATTGTATATTGCGAACGCAGGGAATGATCTATCGATACATATATTATTTAGGATAGTATATAGGATGTTTAGACTTTTACTTTTTGGGAAGAGGCGCGACTGTCAAATGTGGCTTCTTGGTTCTAGAAGAATGCGAAGCATTTCTTTTTAAATTGATTATTTTAAATTGTTGTTGTCACTTGTGTGTGTTGTTTAATTGATTCGTTTTAACATGACTTCGTTTGTCTTGCGATGTCATATATGTTATTATCACGTAAGTAGATCAATTGTCACGTTTTGTATATTTATTATTTCCGTGTTTAATCCGTTGTGCAAACATTTTATTGATTCGGGATTTTAGAAATAATTTTATTGAAATCTTTTGTGGCTTACTTCAATCAAGTAAAGTTTTGATTTTTTAATGGTAAATAGAAATTGTGTTAATGGTCTACAATTTAAATGATTAAGTATATATACAAAGTCTTGACTGGCATTAAAAGTCATATTAAAAGAATCAATTGTTTTTTATGTCTGTCACATAGTTATATAAGCTTCGATTTTTTTATTAAAGCTGGCCAAAGAATGAACAGCTTCAAAGCAATTGTATATAAAGTGAAAATATTTTAATTGATTGTTTTATTTGTTATTCTATAACCAAGAATTTTAAGAAATAATTGTCTTCGTACTTATGATTTTTAATAATACTTTCTTTTAAACGTTTACTCCTTTTAATTAAAAATTTATTAAAACTATGAATGAATTAATTTTATTCATTTCAAGTTGTGAGACTATTCAAAAGATGTAATATTGTTTGAATGTATAAGCAGCTGAAAATGAAGTAATAATTACGTCAATTAAAACGAGTAACAATTAAAAGTAACTATTATGGATTAGGACAAGTACGAAAAAACATGTCAAGACAGTGCTTTTTCCCAAAAGAGAAATCTAATCTTCTTTTCTTTTATTAAAAGAAGAAATTCAAAATTTCAATCATAATTTATATATACAAATATAAAATTAAGGTTGCATTTTAAACTTGTAGACGTGTAATTAAACATACGATAAAAAGACGATTATATATATATATATATATATATATATATATATATATATAAGTTACTTTTACTTTTATATATATACAGAAGTAAAAGTAAAAAAGGAAAGAATTTTTAAATGATTGACAGCGAGAGAGAAGCTGAAGAAATGAATATAAAATACGATACTCCTTTGATTCCTTTAACTTTTTCTATTATAAGTTCGGTATGTGTATTGATTCCGTCTCCCAGTTCTAGGAAAAATGTGTTTTTTTAATGCGCGTAAGGATACTGCCTTCTTGCTATTTTCCAACTATTGAAAGTGACAGTGACGCTGTATCGACGACTGCGAGATGCGATTCGCGAAGTTGTGAGCATAAAAGCTCAGCAGAAAATTTTCAGACTTTCCACAGATAGTTACTTTTGAGAAAAGATTTTTTTATTCGCGTCTGACTTTGGTCATTGTTATTTGCACAATAGGATTGAATTTTCAAATGAATTTTGCAGTAGATAGAAAATATTAGTTTATATCTGAAATCACTGATTTGATTTTCTCAGTGTGACGCCCGACTGTCAAGCAAGTAATAGTTTCTGAAGTTGGATGCAGGTAAAATGCCTCTTTTCACAAATAATTAACAGACTTCAAATTATCAAAGATTCTTATATAGAATTCCACAAAGTGTTCATAAAAATCCTATGGAAATATAATGTAATATAGCATAAATGCAAGTTAAATGAGGAAAAACTGAAAATTTCGTAGCCGTCGCGGAATCCTCGTGTGTGCGTGCGCGTATATCTGGTAGACAATATCGAAGCGTCTTTTTTATTTGCATGCCACCCTAGATTTTAAGGAGAATAACGAAAGAAATGGAGCAAGTGTATGAACGAAGTCAAACGAACATTGACTGTATAATAGTTTAATTTTTATGTCCACCTATGCCAGCGTTTCTCGCTTGAACTGATTAATTAATTAGAGAAAAACTTTGATAAGGAAAGGCTACACACACAATAGTCTAAATCGACTGTTGAACACGCAAAAGTTGTTTACCGTTCAAAAATTGATTTGGCCAACCACTTGTACATATGCTTTACGGAAAAACTTAATGGTAACTTCAAGAATGGCTACGATGAAAATTATAACAATCTATATTCAAAGTAATTACGTTTAATATTAGTTCTATATTATTCTTTATTTGGTATCTAATACAAAAATGAGAACGATAATTAATATAATTACGAGTAAGATTAGAGAATGATTAAATATATATATATAAGTAATACATATTAAACCGTAAAGTAATGATAATTTTAAAATAACAGAAACTGGGTATTATATTTTATAATTGATTCGAAAATCAAGCATATACTTGAATTAATAATTAAAAGCTAATATAGAATGTTATAGGTTACCAGCTTAAATTTATAACTCTGTAAATAACTTTAAAAATTGTTATTTATTTTAACAAATGATGAACTCACTGTTAATTTTTTCCTGTAAAGAATATGTGCTTAGGGAAATACCAGCCATCTGTCTATGTATATAGAATGCATCTACTGTTGAATCATAGGCTGATTTCCCCCTTTCCACGGTCGTGTCGTAGCATCAATCGCGTGCTTGCGCGCCCCCGCATTAGCATACATGAGAATATGTTTAGTTTAAATTTTTCCGTGCGTCTTCATCGAAACAACGTATATAGACCATACATACACATACAATGCAATTTTTTACGGTGTTTATTTTCTTCACTCTATCTTTTTTTCTTTCCTCTATCTGGTAAGGGAGAATCTTGTTGAGACATCAGTATTTTTTTTTATCAAATGTATAATTTCTACGATACACGTAAAATAGGTCTCAGTGTTTTTTTTTCTTGGTCGAGGTATATAATGAAAAAAAGCGAACATTTCAGAGAACATGGCAAAAACGACGACGGGTTTGCGCGAGATGCACGTAAATATTTAAATGAAATGTATGTTTTTTTTAATGATGAAAGTGCGCGTGTCCTTCATTAGGTATCTTAGTTCGATGTGGGAATCCGATGGGAAAACGAAACTCAAACAATAAGCGAGATATAAATATATATATATATATATACATAACCGACCAATGTAACGTGAAAGAGTTGCAGTTTCGTCACTTTGCCCGCTGTGTTCTTCGCTAAGTCAGTTTAGTTGACTTTTTCCTCTATAAAGTTTATATTTTCATGATATATTTTGTACAGTCAAACTCTTAAAAAGCTACACTACCGTGCGCGATAACGGATCTTTAATGAGTAAGAGAGCAGTACATGCAGCTGTTGTTTCTTCTTCTTTGTTGCTTAACGTTCTGTCAAGGGGTTTTACCGAGAAGAATTTCGAACTGATTAAACATTTTAGTAGATCATACATTAAAGCCTCTTTCTCCATAGAGTGTTCATTCACGTTTGATTTAGTTTCCACTAAAAAGAAAATAATGGTTTTCACTGGATTCAATTGTAAATATACTTACATATTTTCAATTTATTTAAATACGAATCGTATGTGTAAATGAGTATGTTTGACGGATGTATTTTACTTTTTAATTGCGTTCAATAGCACAGCATTCTTTTAAATAATTTTTTTGACGTGTAAGCAAATATTTATTATTTTTTACTTCTCTTCATCGATAATGAAGCAGTTGAAAATGCTCGACTTGAATGTAAGTTCGATAAGCTTGAGTGAATCTTTTTGTGGTTCATCCAAAAATAAAGCAGTGTGACATTGTGTCGTTGACTCACTTGCCGTATGAAAAAAAAATCGCGTATATTTTTCACTTGATAGCATTTCTTTTCCATACGATCTGAATGAACTACAAAATTGTACATAAAGAAAAACTACAAAAAAAAAGAAAGCAGCGACACTTTGTATGCGATGCCCTAACAATCCGGACAGTTTAATTAATTTTTTTAAAAGAAATTGCTCACTTTGTATTTATATAACGATTTTATCGGTATTTATGTCATTAAAATTTCTTTACAATATACTTGAAGTTACGAGTTTTACATTTCCTTTTTTTTTTTTTTTTTTTTTTTTAATTACGTCTAATACATGGAATATATAGTACAGATAAATGTTACAAAAACATAAAAGATCTATTCTAATAGTGATTTTGATTCTCATTTGTAACGAGGCATTATCCTTTGGACGAGAACCGTAGTCAGTCAGATTTTAATAACCTTATGAATCTCGAATAAGAGTAAGAAAAAAATGCACACCTTAAGAAACAAGATACTCCAAAATGTAACTAATGGATATTGTAAATAAATTAAGTTAAACAGTTGTTATTGATGCAAACAGTGTATAAATACAGTGTTTCTTTTTCAAACTATAATTTAGGACGCTCGAAATTCGGTTTGCAATTGAAAAGAACGAAACTGAAGGGAAATTGACGGCAAAAAATGACTATCCGTGGTGAATTGAAAATCACTGTGAATCATTTAAGGCTGCTTCTTCAAAGGCTGCTCGGTGCTAAAACTGCCCTGCGAATGAATGGATAAAAGAAAAGAGTTGATAATGACACGTCCTGAAGCATCTTATCTCTCTCTCGCTCTTTTTTTCTTTTTATTTATCCGTCTATCTATATCTCTCTTTCTCTCCTTGTTGAATAATGGAGAGCACAAAAGAAAACACGAATATCTGTCGAAGGCACCCATTTCTTTTTTTTTAATCTCTCAATCGTCTTCATAATAGAGGAGAGAATGTAGACTGCTTTAGCCCAGTGAGAGCCAAGATTGATTTAAGAAGTTGAGATTGTTAATGGTCTTACGCTGTCGCGCGGCTTTGAGTACTATTCATCTAACTTAAAAGTTTTTCAAACTCTGGAAACACCACAAAAAGAAATTTAATCCGTATCGACTGTCATTATCGCCAAATCGAATGTAAAAAAATATTGAAAAATTGTTATGAAACAGTGAACAGAGTATGAAAAGTCTCGTGTGAATAGAATTGAAAAGTTAATGGTAGTATTGATAAGATCCGAGACGACATATTCGACGGTACGAAAAATAGGGAAGAAAGAACAAAAGATAAAAATGAAAAATAAACTAAACAATAAATACTAAGCGAGTAAACGGAATATAAAGTTGAGAGAAGAAATAACTAGACACATTGAGCCTCAAATACAAGACTGATTAGCTAAACCCCCTGTATAAACAATGTAATCTCCCAACTATAAGTTTAATAGTAATCGACGAAGTTGAAGTCGAAAAGGAAGCCGACTCTTTCGTAGGAGAGAAATGAAAGAAAAACACAAATTAATCACGCAGTGAACCTAGAAATAATTACTAATGAACGAAAGAGAACAAAGAATAATGACAAAAATAAAAATAAATGCGCAAGTAATCGATTAATTAATTAAAAATGCGAGATGGTATAGAAGTTCCACGCCTCGTTTCTCGTCCGGGAAGGCCGATTCCTTTTTCTCGCTCACTTCTGAAACATACCCGCTTGTACGTGTATATAATTATATTATAGTGTAACGATGAGAAAAAAAACAAGTAAACAAGTAATCGTAACAAAGATCGAAGTACCAGTGACCTAATAGACCTATTTTAATTGTACGCTTTATATTTACGAAGAAAACATGTCGTATTATATATATATACACATAAGGAATATATGTTTTTTGAGAGATGAAAAAAAAATGAAAAAGCTCGCGCGATCTATGAATTAAAATATTAATTAATTAAGGCGACAAAGTTGTAAAGGTAATGAGACGTATTTAATTTTTATGAAGGTTTAAAAAATAAGAAGGTTCAATATTTCCAGCTATTACGTTCGCAAAGGCAACAAACAAACGATAAAGTAAACTGTATAAAAAAGGAGACTTGAAGATATGATGATCGAGGAAAACCGATTGCGACACACGTCTCGCTCTCTTTGACTTTCTCTGTTTCTTCTCTCTCTCTTTCTCTGTCTCTCTTTTAATCGAACGTAAGTGGAAAAATCATCGTGAAATATTGTATTATCTGTATATTCTCCGTTATATTGATGTAAGTCGATGTTTTTTCACCGTCGAAGACCAGATGAATTTTCTCGTAAAAAGAAAGCTGTAGATTATATAGCCCGGGTCGAATGTACCTAGATTCGCTCTAAGTCTTCAAAATGTGTTCTATAGGAGAAGAAAAAGGAGAATAAGAAAAAATTCATATTAATATTTAAGAGCATTTTTATATGTCGTACATGTTCAACTTTTGTTACCATATGTATATTTTATCGACAGAATATTTTTACAAAGTTACTCTGCTAAAAAAGAAATCATCGATCGAAATACATGACAAGCTCTTTAAGAAACTATACTGTTAAGCGAAAGGAAAATCGAAATAATAATCACATTTTCAATTCGAAAGTCACTTATTATTTACTGAGCATTAAGCGAACGATTTATATATTTAGATAATTTTTACAAGTTATTTGTTAATAATTTCAAACTAAAGTATTATCTCTCATTGAAACATTAACACAAATAATATGAACGATAACACAATAGTTTGCACTATATTAAGTGTAAATAAATAAAGAATATATCATTAAATTTACATAATAATGTTAATTTATTCATCTTATGTATTACTGATCAGTCGATATGAAATTTCTGTCTAATTGTATGAAAGTGAAAATCCTGCATATATTTGTAACATTAACAATACTTTATTAAAAAAATACTTTTGGAAAATATTTTAGAATAAATCAATAACTTTTTTTAAAATCTGGTTGATTTTCACTTTCGCGATAAAAATGAAATCATTTCGCCACCTCATCGATCAAGTTCCAAAAAAAAAAACACGTTCGACTCAGTAAGTAGAAAAAGAAAAAAATTATTGCCCAAATTTTCGCATATAATATATTCTTTCGCATTCTGGTTTCCAATCATCCAAATCTCCACGGCACTGCAACAAATAATGAACTATTCGAAGCGTACAATATAAATACGACGGTAGCGCCTTCTATTCTTAGACTTTTTTTATTGTCATTCTACGCTCATTTTGTTACCAATTTCATCCGATATACGTAAATATCTAAAATACAATTTTTATTATAGATTATTTTTTATACACGCGTCCATTCCTGTTATTTGTTTGGACCGTTTAGAGAATACACACACATTCATGCTCACGCGTGTGTGCACACACACACACACACACACACACACACACACACACACACACACACACACACACACACACACACGCACCACATGCATACAGACACACGCACATATACTATATTATTTTGTGTATGTACTATATTTATCTCTATTTTTTCTCACAGTAAGTGCTTTTTATCGTTAACGCGTGCAAGTCTCATGAATTAGTGTGAAATTAAATGATTTACTTAATTTCATTAGAAATGTATTCGTTCGACATCATTGTCGTCGATTTGTTTCTCTAATATCGACGTATACAATAGTTTGGCTATTCTATCAGAATGTAATATCTCCTGTTCTTATCTTCGCTGTATGCATGTACTACGTCATACTTTCACACCTAAGTTTTTTTTAATCCTTAGTTCTTAGCAATTTTAAACAATTAATCTCCCTCTTCCGTATAAACACATAAATACACAAACACAAACGTACGCGTACACAAATGCGCTTATTAGCCACGTATAGAATATTTATATAAAGCGATTGATACGATAAATGTTGTTGAGAGGAATCCTGAGGTAATTGCCGATGAAAACGTGATTCGACAGCTGTATCGCCTATATAAAATAAAATAAAATGAAGAAAAAGAAAATGTAAGCGCATTATGTGCGTAAAAGACAAAATCGCGGTGGTAAAATCGATTCAAGACTCGATAAAAATAGAAATTTATTTTGTTTTCGACAAATATACCCACACAGCCTAAAAAATTTCCATAAAAAATTTTGGAAGATTCCATAGAAATATAACATTAAATTATTCATGAATCATTTGCGAGATATATTACGAAATTTCTCGGCTATTTTTCATAAATCTTTCACGTCAGTAATTGTCTAACATTTCATAAGCATTCCAGTTCTATTTCCGCCGGGAATTTCCAATTAATAATTTTTAAATGCTTTGTTGTAATGTTTAGGGAATATTTCAGAAACATTTCAGTTGAACTTCGCATACTTTTTTAAATATTTCACTAAACCATTTATGAAATATTTAATAGATATTTTATATCATCTAATGACAAAAACTTTTTAGAAAATATAACAATAATTCAGAAGGTCAATCGATCCCTTAAAAACACTTTTCATAAAAAACTACGGTAAGTGTGGCGACGTGAACAGAAATATACCTACTTCGAAGTTACTGCACTATCAATAGGATTCCACTGTATTATTTCATTAAGGAAATTTCATATATGTTACCGGAATATATGAAATGAAACTTTTTAGAAAGATTTCGAATACCTTACATGATAATTCCAAATATTATTACTGGAACCTTTTATGAAATAAAATAGAAAGATTGCAGTAAGCTTTCTAAACAAAAACTTGTATCTTGATTAAAAAGCTTATGCAAGGTTTGAAAAAAGGATTCCAGAATACTTTCACAGAATGTGCTATTCCAAATAAAGTCAACCTCTCGTCAAAGATTATACTAAGCATTACTAAAATATTTCAGACGCATATTGCAAAATACCTAAATTTAAAGTTGCTATGCAACCTTTCAGTAAGATTCGACTGCAAGGTTCTACGCGAGCATCACGTAAAATGAACGAAATATTTTAAATAATTACAGACAAGATGTAACCGTGAATATTGCAAGCCTTTTAGAAAAGTTTCAAGAACTTTACATGAAATCTATCATAAATCAATACTGGAACCTTTCAAGAAATGAAATAAAAATATTATAATAAATTTTTTGAAAGATAAAATTGTTACACCGGTTAAAAAGCTTACGAGAAGCTTGCGTAATAAATTCCAGATTTTTCTCCAAAAATATTTCACTAGACATTCAAAGGAACCATATATTAGATTTTACAGTAAGCATTTCTGAAAGATTTTTTCAAAAGATTGGGAATTTTATGTAAACATTCATATTACCGAATTACTAAGGTTGTTAAATGCAAATGTGGAGTTAAAACAAAAAATTCTAATAAGAGGACTCAATTAACGCTTTTCATAACAAAAGTGGCTAAGTCCTTTGCCCATGAAAATCGAGCGACCGATCATTCGATTTTCATCCTTACTGGAAATGGACTTAGCCACTTTCGTTATGAGAAGCTTCAATTTTCTTTCACAATGAATCTTTTTTAATTCTTATTCTGTCTTATATTATTATTATATTACAAATTTTTATAATTTAATGAATTTTAATTCGAGTAGAATACGTGTCATTTGTAATTATGCTTAGTACTTCATAATACTAGCTACGGTTAGCTCACTTCTTTATAACTAAAGTTTTTTTTTTCTTTTTGAAATAAAAGTGTGAAAAATTTTATTTATTATAACTATTTTAATTCGTTATTCAACAAAAATAAATAAAAATAGTTTAATGAAATAAAGTTTATTACATAATACCAAAAAATCAGAAATCAAAACCAGCCATTTACTTTAACAACTTTAACCATCATGTCAACACTTTAGTTTATACGTGAAATCGTTAGTAGTTATCAACCATCTTCATTCTAGTTTAAGGTTTGGTTTGTTTGATCTAATTAAGATTGGATTTTGAAAATTTTTTAATGAGTCCTGTGATACCGTAATAAAATACAGCAAAAATAAAAATAAGCCTCTCAAAATTACAATTGAAGCAAAAATGAAAAAAATTAAAGATCAATCAGTTGACAATTAGTATAATGGCATATATCTGAAAACTCGGCACGATCTCACAATATAGTTTCCAACGAGAGATTAAAAAAATTTCACAGTGCACGAATCCTGTAATCTTTCTGTAAAGTAATTAAAACTTTCAGTAACATAAAAAAGCAATATTTCACGCAAGTTTCCTGTAAGATTAATGAAATATAACTAATAAGATTTAACTTCCATGAAATATCACGATATAATACTAAGTTTTCTGAATTGTTATACATAACAGAAATCCTTCAGAATTATTTTATTGCAATATCTAACGCAAATTTCTCATAAGTCTAATAGAATTTAACGATCTAGTCTCAAATATGCAACTATGAAATATTCAATGGAACCTTTTAGAGAGATTTCGGAAACTTAACCGGAAATATTCCAAAAATTAATACTGGAATCTTTTAACACTTTGTTCCGTCATATTAATATTTGGTTTTATCTCGTAAATAAATTGTACATTATAAATTTATTAATAAAAAATTCATTTACAATGTTAATTTTAAAAATGACATAATTTAACAAGCGTGCAATGGTATAGCGGTCGGCATATTTGCGTCTTATCCAAGTGATTTGGGTTAGATTCCCCGTCGAGTTCACAAATTTTATAATATATTCTGCGCTAAAAATTAAGTACAATGAATAATGATGTGTATATATGTATACGAAAATATGTATCAGTGAAGCGTAAAAAGCTATTCAAAAAAATATTTGTTCTGAAACAGATTCACATATTTTTCATAAATTAAAAAGTTTTTGAAAATTTTCTCAAAAGATGATCAGAATCTTTCTTAGAAGCTTTATGACAGTAATTTGTCCCGGTCCTTTTGAAGACTTAAGCTTGCTGTAAGATTCCAAATCTTTCTTCCAAGCTTTCAAAACCTCAAAGCTTCCATTAACCATTTATGCAATGTGGATTAGTAATATTTCTTAAATGATTTAATGAAAATTTTCTGAAATAGTGAAGGAATATTTTTTGCGTAAATAATAGTTCGACAAAAAAAGCTCTAATAACTTCGTAAATATTTCGATAAAAGTTTCCTAAAATATTAGCGAAAAATTTCTTGTGTGGGTACAAATGAGTTCACCAATGAAATATTCTAGTAATATTTTACAAATATTTCAAAAAATATTTTTCAAAATATTACTAAAATAATTATGAAATAATTCTAAAATATTTAACCTACTAAATATTTTACTATTTGAATATATTTCCTATCGAAATATTGCTTAAATTATTCATATAACTTTCTTAAAACATTTCATGAAGCTTTTCTTTTAACTTTCACTAATCTTCCATGACATATTCTAAAGTAAAAAATTACGAGTAAATATGAATAATTCTGAAATATTCCTATGAAATCTTACTGGAAGATTTGAATGATTTCTTCCAAGCATCTCAGGAATATTCCAGAAATATTTCGAGCTGTGTGGGTATATTCACACACATATATGTTCTTCAGACAGACTTCATATTCGAAGAAGTTGCTACGCGTCTTTGTAAACTATCATTGTAAAGAAAGAATGAAAGATAAAAAAAAATAGTCTTACAGTCCGCAAGAAAAAGCATGGGAGGAAACGAGCTTTCTCGTGTATCTATAAGAATAATAAATATACAAAAAATGAGAAATGCGAAGAGAACGACTGAAACAAAACTTTGTTAAGCAGATATATATTATAAATATAGAGAATAATAATAAAATAATAATCGCAAGCTATGAGTGGTTCAGCTGTCCATGAGCGAGTGAAAGAGCGAGAGAGCCAAGAGCCAGAGAGAACGAAAGAGAGAGAGGGAGAGAGAGTCATAAAGAAGATTATAAAAAAGACATACACGAGAATTTTTGTTGGGCCACTTTTCAACGGGCTCTTATCTTGTATTTCTTCTATTTTCTGCGTGCGATTATAATAACGAACGCGCTTGCGCGCAGCAACTTCTTCTGTGGTTCTCACACTCTCACACTCAATCATCCACCAAGATGCACATACACACACACACACATTGTATATGTTGAAAAATCAACGGAAGGAGAACGCGTTGCGCGCAGGCGACGAATTATTATTATTATTTTTATTATTATATATACGAGGCAAATCTGCGAC
This sequence comes from Torymus texanus, assembly GCA_036873485.1. Taxonomy (NCBI): domain Eukaryota; kingdom Metazoa; phylum Arthropoda; class Insecta; order Hymenoptera; family Torymidae; genus Torymus; species Torymus texanus. Next base: position 1,418,554 of record JAYJLV010000027.1, on the reverse strand, counting down.
GTGTCTCGAAGCGAGCCATATTGTATAAGTGAATTTATACATTATATATATATATATATATATATATATATATATATATATAAGATGGAGGGAAGGAAGATTTTTGATCGAAAGCGGCGGAAACGATGAGAGTATAAGAAAAAAAAATACAGAAGCTCCTTTCGACGTCGCGCGGCGAATATTTACCTTTACGATTGTGTACGAGACAAAGGAAAAAAAAAATAACACAAACATACAGATATACACATTCACGCAAACACATACACAGATAAGCCAGCCTACCCAATGTATTATATTAAATAGTGAAAAGCCTCGCTCGTATTCTCAAGTATTTAAGGATTTACAATGCGGTTAAGTGCATAGAAATAAAAACAAGTGAAATAAAATAGGGAATTTGCACATTTTTCAAATATACACTTTTCTTTTTTTTCTAATTTATCTCCTCCTATTTTTGTTTTTCTTAATGGAGAAGAGGAAATTAAGGAGAATTTCTTTTGTTTAAGGTTCATTGTAATAAATTATTAAAAATCAAAGAGTTTGCTTTCTTTCCACGTTATTCTGACAAAAAGCCTTACTAATACTATTATCGGTTACTCTTATTTCGTATCGTTATGTTTAGCTATTATTTATAATAATGTCACTTTGTAGAATAGGAATTTCCTCTGACAAGGAAATAGAATCATATACAAATTTGTACATTTAATAAAGAAAATATCAAAGACAAAGCTTTTTAGTTGAATATGTGACCAAAACACTACTGTTTTAGCAGTAAATATTCCGATATTTTTTTTATAATTACTAATATTGATATGAATTTGATACATCTAAAAAATCTTTATCATTTTAACGGAAAATTATTTGTTTTGAAAATTTATTAATAAGGTTTTGTTAATTTTTTTAATATATTCAAAAAAATGAATGAATATCGTTTGTTTCTTATTTAAGAATTTAATTTTCTATCAAAAATATATGAAAAAAATTTCTTTAGAAGTGATAATCAAGAAGAAATTTCGACTTTTTTAATCATGTGGTACTACATTAACATATATCTCAGCATCAGAATAATAAGCATTAATAAAAATGTTGAGTGGTTGTATCAACCCTAAGTTCAACTAATTTTAATCAAGAAGAGCTTATTCCATTATAAAAAATAGTACATCTGCAAGATAACTATAATTAAAATCTGGAACGAAAAACGAAAAACAAGCAAGACAAACATATAAATATAAAAATTTCGGTAAGTATACGGTTATTTGTTGTAGGGGAGACAGGGGCTAGTTGGCCGACATTTTACATTTCATTTTTTTGCAAAAGAGCTATGAATTTAATTAATAAAAGCTTTTTTCTATTCAAAAGTATTCTATCTAAAGAATGCTTATGATTTTTTTCAAACTTATAAAATGATGTTTACGTTACGTGTGAGTAACCCCGAATCACTACGTATTAAAGGTTGAGGTGTTCGTGTCGTTCCAAGCAGATGCTGAAATCGTCACCTCTCGTTACTTTCTCTCTTATCGCACCTCTCGATGCGTTCCCTCTGTTTTTATAACCTCGGCCAAGGGTTCCTGAGTGAGGATTATTCCTTCGCGATTGTTCACTTCTTCCCCCCTAATCTGACTTTGGGTCCTCGTGCCGATGATTCAGTGCCTTCTGGATTCGTTGTTGGCTGCTCTGCTGACTTGTCATAATTGTTGCCAAGCGCCTTTGATATTCACGTTCTGCTGACGTTCCGCACGTTGCTACCGCGGAATCGTGCTGGGCCGCGTGCCTCGATTCTTCGGTTACTCATTATCGTGCGTTTTACGGGTTTATGGTCATATTCGATTGCGAGTTGGAAGCTACTATTTGTAACACCTAAAAAAGTTAAATGTTATTTGTTAACTACACGATTTGTGGCCAACTTGTCCCTTCTACAGGGTAAGTTGATATACAATAAATTTTAGAGTATTATACAAAAGTTACTTTATTGATTATATGCAATGCTAATTTGCCACATCAAAAATCTGCCAACATGTCCCGAGGGTACATTTAAATTTAAAAATTAAAATAAAGATATTAAAAATTGCAATATGAAAAAAATAAAAACTTGTAAACTTGTAAAAAAGCAATCATTATAATCCATTGTATAAGAAAATATCTTATTTTAATTTTTGAAAGAATTAGTCGATTTTTCTAAACGATTGTTTGAAATACCAATTTTCCCCACAAAAAATCTGCCAACATGCCTCGAGGATACATTTAAATTAAAAAATTTAAAAAAAAATATTAAAAATTGCAACATGAAAAAAATAAAAATTTTTAAAAAAGTAATCATCACAATCTATTTTAGAAGGAAATAGCTTATTTTAATTTGTAAAAGAATTAGTCGATTTTTACTAAAGTGTAAAATTTACATATAAAAAAGTAAGAAAATTTTCAAACTAACATCTCTCCGCAGCGCACAATGCTATCTAACTGAAACTGAAAAAAAAATATTCTTTGTCTCATTTATTTATTTATTTATTTATTAACCAGACAAATTATATTTGTAATCCTATAGACGTGGATATAACTACATGTACAAAGGGCTGGTAAATATAGTTAACTACTTACAAATTAACTTACAACTATATTTTTGTTTTGTATAACAGCCTTTTTTTGTTTTTGGTAGTTGAATACTCTTGTTCCTAGTTATCGAAGTATTTTTTAAATATAATTCTTTCAGATCTTCATAGTGATACATTAGCGCTTCAAGAGTAAAAACTTCTCTTACGTTTAGTGGCCTTTTTACTACGAATGTGTTTTTATGTATAATTTTCAATATTCTTGCTTGAATATTTTATAATTGAATCATATTATTTGTATGCCTCACCCCATGTTAAAATTCCATAATTCAGGTAACTGTGAAAGAAGGCGCATATATATATATATAATTTTCATGTTACTGATGTTACAGCGTTGACATCTCTTGTTTCTATCGCAAATTATTAGCATTTTACCAACCTACCCCGCGTGCCAACTAGCTCCGGTCTCCTGTAGATGTAAGTCTGAAAATTTAATAATATATCATAGAAAAGCGCATAAAATAAATTTAAAAAAAATTATAAATAATTCACTTTTATAGGTTTGAACGTTGTTTCAAAATTACTTTGAATGTCAAAAAATACTATCATATTAATAAAAATCTATTAGTTAAGTCTTATTTGTTATTTGGTAAGTAATTTAGAAATATCGAGCAACGACGTTATCGAGCTTTTATACAGAATTTAAAAAGTTTAATTTTTCTTAAATAAATTCTTTTAAATCGCGGCCATGAGTAATACGATAAGTACCAATAAATAAATGAAACTATACGTCGGTCGCGACGATAACCGACTGTATTATTGCTAAACTTTAATCGACAAAGTAAAATGGGAAAACAATTTTTTGTATATTTTTAGAATTGGTAATGATGTGTTTACCGTTTCTTCCAAATTATAAATTTTACAAAAGTGATATTAATTTTCAAAATAGATATAGTTATTAAATATATCTATAAGTTGTATCTAAACAAAAATCTGAAAAAGTCGCTTTAAATTTCAAAATCAAAATAAAATTTAAAATGCATTCAGGTTACGAAATAAAATTTCACTAAGAGAAGGTGTCAATGCGACTTCAAAGAATCAATGATTACATACACGGAACTATACATGTAGAAAAATAATTTGAAAAGATTCATCGATAAATTCAACGCGCGCATCTAGTTTATCGTTATCATGGATTTGCGCAATCTCTCGTCAAGATATTGATCTAGGATCAGTGTGTTAACAATCAATAAAACATTTTCAACGCGAAGTGCTGTATAGTACCCGGGAGCATTAGTTGCGTACCGACGGCTTAACACAAATCATTGATCAAGTAACCCTTCCGCGTTTGCACGCTGAATCATAAATTCGTACCGGATACTCAGGTAAGAAAATATTTTCATTTTTTTGGGCGGAATAAGTATTGTTCAATATCCTGAATGTAAAATTAATATAACTCAGTTACGTGAAATAATCCCCAACCGATTTTTTTGTAAGTTCAAACTATATATATATATATATATATGTGTGTGTGTGTGTGTGTGTGTGTGTGTGTGTGT
>JAYJLV010000027.1:1401488-1414352 GCA_036873485.1 Torymus texanus | reverse complement strand
ACACTTGTTAGAAATAGCATGAGTTGACGCTCGCGCGCCGCACTGGGACATTTGACATGAAACGCCTCATATATATTATATGAGTGCGTGAGGTTGGAGATGAACTCGATTGTATGGCTATACGAGATGTGTGTGTAAGGTTTTTAGGCGGTGAGCGTTTATTTATATACATGCATTTTATATAAATAACTAATAATTTGATTAGTGCAGTAGAACATTTGTGTACTATACTGATATATGCAATATTTCCGAGAGAAATTTGATCACACGCAAATATCCAAGATGACTATATACAACTAAAAGAAATCTATAATTCATGGTTTTTTATACCAACTTACATAAGTAATATAAGTATATTTTCATTTCGAAACGAAACGAAAAAATAACCTTTCCCAACAATCCTTTCACCCTCAATCCAGAACTTATTACATATACCAACACAAAAGAATCTCACCTTCGCTATATATATATATATATATATATATATATATATATAGTCACAAAAATACCATCACTGCCGGATCCAATTCGCATCACGCGAACCTCTCCGAATTAAAATTAATTGCCCCCCTCATCGTCTACCTATCACCACGTATACACACACACATAAAAAAACACGTACACCACTCCCTTTCACTCGTCTCTGATATATCCGTACAAACCTGAGCTTTCGCGCGAATAATCCACACTACCGCGTTATACATATATATTGTATGCTATGTGTGTGTGTGTGTGTGTGTGTGTGTGTGTGTGTGTGTGTGTATATATATATATAGCATCTATATACGCAGTAGCCGGATGTAGGTACTTATATAGCGAGCAGCCCTATGTACTCGGGTATAAATAGACGCGCGAGGCGCGCGTGACGCGCTAAAGAGAGACGATAAGGGATTTCGAAAGCACGCAGATGCGCGATGGTGTAGGAAGAGGAAGTCGTCGTCGTCGTAGTCGCAAGGACTTGTGCACGCATGCCAGAAAGATTATATGTGGCACGTGTGTGTGTAATGGTATATATACTTTTTTAAGTCTTTAAGAACTGGTGGTACGGTGGTATTTTTAGGTTTTAAGCTCTAGGAATTATTTTCTATTTGGATATATGGAGATTGTATATAGGTACAGATTTTTCGGTACAATGTGTGTATAATAATGTTTACAGAATATATGTGGTTGTTATGTAAAGTATATATAAACGCTGTTGCGTGTTTTGTAGGGGCCAGATGCAAATGTAAAAATTCAATTACGCTTCGTCGAGTAATCGAGTATATATGTATACGTTCACCGGAGGACGTTCACTTTCATTCTTTTATATGATACTTGACGGGCCCGATCGCCGGTTATTATTATCTCGCTAAATCATACGGAGAGTTACAAAATATTTAAATGTGTAATTACTCAATGTCAGATCCCTTAATGATTTAATAATTGTTTCATGAAGTGATCTCCGTATATTTTGCAACGAATACATATATACACGTAAGTGACCGCTGGTAATTGACGTTTAATTCCATTGTGTATTCGTAATATTTTAATTTGACCAAGTATGTCTTGCAGGAATTAAGATTAATTATAAATGTTCTTTTGGCACGTAATATGATCATATTAACTTCGGACAGACGAGATTTTTGAAAAGTATTTCAATTAATAGTTTTAATTACATGTTTTACTAGTATATTATGCTGACAACTGATCACAATTAAACTATCAACAACAAAAAATTTATATTAAGAAACTTTCGGTAGATCTCAAGAACGTCTATCGTACATATAGTGAAATGTAATTTAATGGCCTAATTTTTTTTTTTTTTTCGTTAACTTCAATCCCCATGACCTTTATCATCAAAAGTAACATATATATACCGCACTCACGTCATCACGTCAACTTCTAAGACGTTTATTGCAAATAAATATTACTGTTGCACCATATCTAATGCATCAGAATATCATATATATGCCAACTATATTCTCGCCATTAAAATTACCCAATCTAACAAATCTCCGCAATAACTAATAAAGATTCGTTTCTTTCTCTTCCTATAGCCGTGGTAAATGGTAGGATGGACAACTGCGGAGGTGGCGGCCAGCGCCTGCCCCCAGACGGGGACGAGTTTCCGGCGGCCTACCAGGAGTTCACCGCGAATACACAACAGCAACATCATCACCAGCAGCAACAACAATACCAGTACGTAACGTCGCGCGAAACGATGGCGGCGAACGGCGATGTCGACCGCGGCGAATCGGTCGTCGACGGGACAATCCTCGTACCCAAGACCTCAAGTCTAAACATAGCTGAATTAACACCAGAGAAGCGTATTAACAATGGTAGCAACAGCAACTACGCGGTGTACAATACGGAAAAGTCGATCGACGTAGCCGCCTACTTTGGTCAGGAAGAGGACGAGGTTAGCAGTGGTAATGTACCACCACCGTTGCCGTTGACAGGACCACCGAGCCGAGCACCTGAAAGGAAGTTCTCCAATGGCGAGATGTGGAGGCAGGACAACAAATCTGAGAAATCGGTAAAGGACAAAATCGCGATGTTTTCGTCGCAAAGTAGCCTGGAGTCACCACTGTTCCCCTCAGCCATTGTTGCCACAACGACGACGATACCGACGAGTAACGGGAGGAGGCTTTCGAAGCATAAATCCTCGGACGACGTGTTCACGGATGACAATAGTAAACCACGAGTGCCTGTAGTGGAACGCACGCAGAGCTCATTCGATTTGAGCCCAACGTACGCCAAACCACCGCCATGTTTGCCGCAATCATCGCCACCAGCCAGTCCTACGACCTACAACGGGTACTCCACTGCTACCAACTTCTTACAAAAATCACCACCGGATGTACCTGCCAAATACATGGCAACTAGCAGCCCTACTAAGCCAATACCTACACCTGCCTATAACGCAGCGCTTTACGTCAATACTTCGCCCAAATCGCTGACACGAGCGACAAGCTTTTCCGACAGATTGCAGACGTCAAATGAAGTGTTGATCGGTAACACGACCACACCTGTGTTGGCCAGGACGAATTCCCTGGCGTCTACGTTTAAACGACCAACAGGTGAAGATGCGAGAAAGAGTAGCCTCAGTCAGCTGATAGAACAACGTAGGAAAGGTATTTCAAAATTGAGAGGACTGGTGATACCAGAGAAGGATGCTGTGCCGATCGATCAACCGATCATGGACTTACCGGAGATTAAGTCGAGGGACTCGATCCTGGTTAATCAGGTGAGAATTTTGAACAATCTTTATTTGTTATAAACAGTGAGTGATTAAGGTTACTGTGAAAAATAATCAAGATAAAATTAAACTTTTTTTATATTTATCATGCAAATGCACCACGCAATTAGATTACAGTTATAGTGTTGAAATTTTATTAATATTAGCGATTATCAATAATCTGCAAATATTTCACATTGACATGAATCACTATAAACAACGTTATTCCCAATATTATCGTTGCCCACTCAGCACATCGAATTACAAATTAAAAAATACAAATTCTTTCGCCACCTGTTATCCAAATATATTACACACTGCACACACATACATTTACGAAATTATCAATAAAACAGCAAACTTCTTTGACTCACGCCAAACCAACTCCCACCTTCTTTCCCCAGATACCACGAGCGAACCTCCAGGATAAGTGGGGTTCGCAAAGCTCACTCGTCTCAAACGCGAGCACTGTGAGCTCGTCAGTTCGCCAGAGTGGTAGCTTCAAGATGCCCGCACCGAAGATCTTGTCGAGTTACTCACCGGCGTTTAAACGCAAGAGCCTTACCGTCTATGGCAACTCAAACAATACTGTCACTTCGCCAATGAAGAACGGTGGTGGTAATCAACTGTCAAGTCCCGATGCACCTAAGAGCCTCGAAAGTATCTGCAGCCCAACACGCAGTGATTACAGCTTCGATTTCGTATCGTCAAGTGGCTCGCCTGAAAACAATCTGTCAACGATGGTTAGCAACAAGCCGAAGATGAACAACAGCCAGCGAAAAATTGGTAGGAACGAACTGTATGATGATTCGGATAACGATTCGGCAGTGAGCAGCTCACAGAGCAGCATCTCACGAGGATTCAGCCCACCTATGTCACCTGTACCCTCGGATAGATCGACCATATCCTCAGAACGCTCGTACTTGTCGTCAGACACACAGCAGCCGTACCCTAGCCAACGCACGCAGCTTATCTTCGACAATAATACCAACAATAGTAACCGTGGCAACAGCCTATACGCGCGTAGCTTTTCCGTACCAGACAAACCACCTGCACCAAAACCTTGTGTCACCACTACCACCAATTGCACATCACAAATACCCCAACGACAACCGTTAAAACGCTCGAGCAGTAATGAGACAACAGCGACAAACTCCTCTTCAACGTCAACCCTCAGCGCGGAATCGCTGTCACGACGTGTCCTCAAACCACAAAGCGTTGAAGCCATCAACAGGAAGAACATCCTTGCCAGTGCACGTTGTCGTAGTGGACGTGACCTTAATGGATCGCCGCTTATACAACGTAAGTTCCCTGATGAAGAAGAGGATTCCAGTAATGCAACGGATGCTGAGAAGTTGCAAAACGGAATGTACAAGATGGTCAATGGGAACGGCGATGTGACGAAGCCGCAGATTAAAATAGCGTATATCGAGATCACGGAAAACGTTGTAGGCGAAGGGGAGAAGTTCGCTACGAAGAAGGAGGATGTGATGCAGCCGCCACCGAGGCTGCCGCCAAAGCGGAGCATTATTCCGCAAGCCAAAAACGTGCCAATACGTGAGTATACAGTTTTACTGCTTATATTAGTTAATAAAACTACTACCAAAATTTATAGAACTCATGAAAGTTTTTGTTATTTAACGATCGACTTTTCAATCTTAAAAATGTTTAACAGCGGTCAGTCAAAAACACTTATATTCCTTCATCTAACTTTTTAATATTTTCATCGTCAACAGCAACAACGCGCCCATCGAAACCTGAACCGCTCGAGCCTTCGAATGACATGAAATCGTGGGTACGCGCTGAGTTGCGCTCGCTCGCGAACAATGTGAGCGCCGTGAATTCTTACGACGCGCGGAAAAACTCGTCGTTGGAGAGCAATGATAGCGTCGTCAATGGTAATAGCTATAGAAGCAAATCGTCGCTGACTCTTAACGAACCAAGAATTCAGCAGGACGAGGATGACGATGATCTTCCAAGGATCAGAGGCAAACAGTTAGACGATCCAAACGATCTACTCACAGTATTAACGACTAAGACCCGGTCGAGGTGAGTGAATAATTTTTGTTGTTGTTATTTTGTATATTGTTGAAGGAAGTAAGATATTTTACTCCTAAAGATTATTTATAGTTATTATTGTAATACCATGAGAGATAATAAAGAATTTCTTTTTTTATAAATTCTATATTATAAAAATCTATAAAACCAGAAACAAAACATAACGAAAAAATTATTCTTCCTCAACCTACAGATCGGCTATCCACGTGGAGGACTCGAGCTACGGCAAACTCCGCAGTCCAATGAGTCTGGAGGACATCCTCGCAGTTAAATCCATCTCCGCTGACAATTCACCTTCGAAACTCCCACGCAGTCAAAGTATCACATCGGATTCGCGTAACGGTAGCAACACTTTCTCCAGTTCCACGGCGCCGCGGTCAGTGCGTCGGTCAAATTCAACGGACTCGTGGGCTATCGAAGAACGTGCTGCCTCCAAAATCCCCTCACTTGGTGGTGTCAACGGTGGTGGATCACGAAATAAGATGGAATGCGAGGACGTAGAAGTAGGAGAGAGGGGAAAGACGACAGGATCGAAGATCCCGATGGCGAGGAATCTAGGAAGGAGGAGTTCCAGTGTTACGGATATGAAGAAGGTGTTCGAGAAGCCGGAGGTGAGCTCGTCGAGCGGCACGTCGTCGCCTGGTGGTCAAACGGTTAGTGTGACGTTTGACGTGATTTTTTTATTCATGTTTTTTATGGATATTAATCTTTTTGTGTGTTAAATTATGCAAAGGGTTTAAGGTTTTGAAAATTATAGTATAGCTACATTATTTATATATTCGTATGTGTCATAAAAAGAACAATAGGAATTTTGTTAAACTTTAATTATTCAGAATGTTTATCAACCGATTAAAATATCTTAAATTTGTCATTAATTTGAAAAATCAAAAATTTAAACAAAGCTTACTTATACATATACATATACTTATGTAGAAAAGACAAAGAAATGTTGTAAATGTTGTATTTTATTATTTTTTAATTTTCTTTTATCAATATAAAATTTCCCTTATCTGAATCAACAGACCGGCAGCGCAGCACAGGCGACACATAACCGCTTCCCGAGCTTGGACAGCAGCGGTGTTGAGGACAACCTCTCCCTGCGTCCGACGATAACCAGCGGTGTCGCCGAGGTGGAAACGATCGGCGTCGACTCGGAACGCTTCAGCGAACAGTTCGGTAGTATCAGCTCACTTGCCAGTAGCACCAGCCTGATATCCCAGCAGGAACTTGCCCAGCTCGTTGAGGAAGCGAGCCTCGAGGAGCCGAGAGGTAAGAGGATCATTAGTATAGGGATGCCGAGTGGCGGTGTGAACCTGGTTGAGGAAAAAAATGTAAATGTTAGGATGAGCTTTAAAAGTTTCATTATTAGATTTCATTTTTTATTTGTGATGGGCAGAGAAAAAGTAGCAGCTTATTAGATTGTCGATGATGCAATAGTGTAGCAATGATTTTTTTTAGTTTTAGAATGTAAACAAATGGTGGTTGATGTTAAAAAATCCAAATTTACAATAAAATAAAAATTTTATTGTAAGTTTAGGTTTACCATACCAACAAAGTGATTTCATTTAAAATTTCTTAGCATTTACAGTCTAATCAAAATCAGCAAATGATTTGAAAAATATAGAGTCTGCTTAGTAGCTTGTTTTCAAAACTATTCAGCAGCTATTAATCGTTACAAAGGCACATTGCAACTTTGCACATAAGGAATTTTACATGCAGGAAGAAATATCGGGGTACAAAACGCCTCTAGCAATAAAAATAACATTATTTACGACTTTTCGCGTAAAAAAAGTTAGAGCATACACGGGCCGCATTTTTTTAAATACGTCAATTGATGACTTTGAATAGCTCATATTCGCAAGGATCTTAAGTGCGCTCTTCGTAAAAATGAGTTCGATTTAAAGGCGCACTTTTTGATTGCGCCTTGCAAAGCTGAATTTTTACGATCGAGCTGTTAAAGCGCGGTGCTCGCAAGGTCCCAAAAAAAGCCCTTATTAATGACTGCGGCACTATACGAAAAGTATACACCATCCCTGAGAATACACAACGGTACATTTGTCAGTTTTTTTTTAGTGGAGGCATCAATTTTTAACAGAAGAGTCGAAAATATTAAAGTCAAGAAGCGTAAAGAGATTTATGGCGCACTCGTCGCAAATTTTTTTTAGCACACTTTAAATTCAAATTAGGGATCACATATTATCATTATATCAAAGTACAATGTATATAACTAAGTGTGTGTATATATATATGCATTTTGAAAATGAAAAGCAAAAGTCGCCGCGCTGGTAATAAATTATGTTTCTTTTTACACCTCTAATCTTTAGGTTCGTCTTCGACTTCATATAAGTATATATGGATGACACTTTAACGTCATTCTCATAAATAAAATTTCATACGGTCTAAAAGTTCGAGAAAGAAATATATCCTATTCAATCCAGTTTTAGAAACTAACTTAATTGACACGTGACATTTAAAAATGAAATTCAAAGCGAGACAAAATTAAAATTTATATGTGCCTAAGTTTAGAAGAAGCAATTAACAAGAAAAAAAAAGTAACGTTTATCATTATTCCTCGAAACCATAACCCCTTTTATGTTAATTTCATCGTATACAAGCATAATATTAATTTTCATAGATATATAAACTTTAAACTAACCCTCCGACCTCTTATTTCTCTCAAAGGCAGCCACGACGTCATCGTCGCGCTTCTACACAAAGAGAACCAAACCGGTAGTGTCGGTATCATTCTTGCCGGTGGTTTAGACTGCGAGGCAAAAGAAATCACGGTTCACCGTATACTTGCCCATTCAATCGCCGATAGAGATGGCACGATACTACGTGGTGATCGGATTCTTAGCATTAATGGACGCAGCATGCGTGGACTTAGCCATCGTGAGAGTTTATCTGTCCTTAAGCAGCCACGGGCTGAGGTCGTCCTCGTTGTGTCCAGACCGAAAGTGGAGGAAACTGGAGGTGCTGGTGGAAAGTTGAAGTCGAGAACGGAGAGTGTGGAGACTATCGTTGAAGGTATTTTTATAGCTTTTATAAAGTTTATAAGTTGGAGTAGTTATTGAAGGAAAGTCATTTTTTTTTAATTAGTAAATCACTTTTACGAAATTTTATTAATATTTGTATAAATTTGTTTTAGAACAGATGTTAAACTGTAGAATTAAAAATTTGTTGAGATTTAAGATTCATCCAAGAAAATAATTTTTATAATACTGTACATCGACTATTTTATTTTGTATTATATAGATTTTTTTCACATACTTGGAAAATACTACTTAAAAAGCATTAAAATTATAATTTGTCTTTATGCATTATTTATCTTTTGCGCTTAAATCTAAACACGTAACATTACATTCAAAACAGTTACGCAACTTATCTTTGGTATATACGATAAACAAAGTAAAAAATTACAACTCAAAGTTATTCCAAAAAATAACCCAAATCCAGTAATCTAAACTCAAAAATACTTCAATCCCGCGATACCGCTGCAATTCACCACAACCACATGCCTATATATACATATACATACACATACTTACACGTACATGTACGAGAACGAATAAATCACACAACACGGGGCCTATATACTCTCCGTTTTGCGCAGGATACGAGACGAACGGCGTGGCGGACGACACAGCGTGGGGTCCGGCTTTGACGGTGGCGGTGTACAAGGATGGTGCCGGACTCGGATTCAGTCTCGAGGGTGGCCGCGACAGTCCACTTGGGGACCGGCCGCTCCTGATTAAAAAGATATTCACTGGTAAGTATATATGTGTGTGAGTATATGCATAAAATGTATGAGAGAGCATTATATACGAAACGCCGCGTCGATGATCATACATATGATGGTTATTGATTTCGGCGTTGCGAAGTGAGAGAGATGTTTTTTTTTTGTTTTTTGGGGGTGGAAAAAATGGAAGTGAGATGTGTGAAGGTATGGAAAAAAAGGGGAGAAAGAAGTATTGGTTTCAGCAGGATAACTTTTTTTTTTTTAACATGTCAAAGGTTAAGGTTTATATGTGCATTATTTGTTTAATTTTTGTGGATAGAAAATAGAAAACGTATAACAATTTATAGAGAAAACACTGTACACAAAGTATAGGAGATTTGAATATACTCATGTGTACATCACTTGTTTTTTTTTAATGTCTCGTAAAATTAATTTGATTTTCTCGAAAGTTTATAATTTAATTTTGAGTATGATAAAAATAAAATTATATACAATTATGATAGACCAAAATATTTTTTACTCTTAACATATCAATATTTATAAATCGCATTATTTCGAGTAAAAAAGTCAAAATTATATCAGCCGCATAAAAGCTCGACAAAAACACTTTCTAAAAAAAAAATGATATTGTTTACAGGAGGTGCTGCCGAAAAGACTGGTGCTTTACGGGCAGGCGATCAGCTGCTCGAGGTGAACAAGCGCGACGTAAGCCGTATGTCGCGCATCGAGGCCTGGTCCCTAATGAAAAAACTATCCGACGGGGAAGTGAACCTCCTAGTCAGGCACCCCGCCATCAAGTCATCGTGAATCTTGTAGTCAAAGCGATATAGAGAAAAGAAAAAAAAAACAGAAGCAACGAAAAACATACGTTCTCTCTCTCCCACTCTCTCATCGACACGATATTATATAATAGCAGGAACACATGTTTTGTGTATGTATATGTGTGTGTGTGTATTCCACGCGCGCGCGACACTTGCGTAATATAGCTTTATAATACACACAAGCTCGCGCGTCTCCGAAGCTTCCGATATCCGTATATATATATATACATACACGTACACATTGCAGTATGAATATGCAACGATGTTATAACGAACGATATATTATATCCTACGAAGAGTTGACCTTTATTATATATAGAGATGTAGCTGCATGGATTTATAAATATTATACATAAAACAAAAAAGGAATATGAATATTATTATATATATACATATATAGATAGAAAGTTTGTGCGAGGATGAAGAAAAAGACTTAACGATTGTTCGATATATACATAATATGTATTAGAAATGCACGAAGCCGCGCGGTGTTTGCGAGAGACGACGGGTGAGACGAGTTATAATTATATATATATATATATATATGTTATTATATTGTATACGTTATTATATATATAGTAGACGGATTAACAGTCACATTTTTTAATAAGACAAACAAGATGCCCTCCCCCCTGTGTGTGCCTTTAATATTATTATTATTATTATTATTATTATTATTATTATTATTATTATTATTATTGTATTAATTTTATTTTTATCATCATTATTAGAATTGTATTTTTTTTCTTCTCTTCGCATTTTCGCCATATTACGAGTAGGTATACAGCGGGTTTATATATGATCGTAGCGTACGTAATGATAATTGAGAAAGGATCGAAGACGAATACATAAACAAGTGCTGGCAGTGCAATATAACGATATAAATAATTATATATATATATATATATATTTTTTGTTTGAATGTTAAGGAAAAAATGTCTTTTTAAAGAGAGAGAGAGAGAGAGAAAAAAACGAAAAATAAACAAAAAATAAGCAAGAGAGGTAGAAAACTGATTTACTACGTCGTAACTTGTACCCCTCGCAGTGTCTAGAAGAAACTATGTATATGTGTGTAACGTAGGCCCTTGATGTTGGATAGAAAGAGAACATGGGAAGATTATGCATAGTTGACGGTGACGAATTGGATGTCGAATATTTCGAGTGTATAAAAGACAATCAGATATTTGAAAAATTGTATATGTACAAAACCAATTGTAAATAAGAGACGCGCGCGCCGACGTTACACTTATGCATAGTTGTTCCCATGTATGCTTTTCCCGACGTAAGATGATGAAGAAATTTCGAATCAACGAACGAATCTACGAAATACTTAGTTTTGTTGCTTTTCTTACGTATGTGAGAAAGCTTGTCTTAATCCTTTCAGGCGCGTTCTCATCCTGCACAGATGAAGTCTGACTAGAAATTCAGATTTGAATTTCATACTTTGGAATTGAAGCAAGGTGAAAAAATAAAAAAAATTAAATGTTGGATATTTTGTATAAAGGCTTGAAAGGATTAATGCTTCGTATATAGGGTGAAACTTGAGAGGATCCGCAACTTGTAACTTTTTGACGATTATAATATATATCTGTAATAAAAGACTTTTTGAGTAAAATATTTTTGATAACTTATATGTAATGAAAAATTGAATGTTTATGATCCTCTTGAAATGTGCCTTTCGAGTTAAAATTACGCTAATCCAACATTAACGTTAATCTAGACATTAACTGTTGTTCGTACTAATTTTATTTTTTTTTTTTTTTTTTTTGCTTTACGAATGTAGTATAATAATTTTGTACATATTAGTTGAAACAAATGTACGTATATAATGTATGAATATGACGTGTGACTGTAGAATGTGAATATATAGCTTGGCGTTGGAAAAAAGAATACAGAGGCGCGGAATTAACAGAGTTAATATAAACGTGTTGATAGTACTAGAAATTACATTATTCTTGGAGTATTTAAATTTAAAGTGTCTGTTTAACTTTTTTTAATTTGCTTGTTTTGTTAAAAATCGTGCTGTGATAAGTGTATGGCAAATTATTCGGCGTGAGGTTTAACGATTGTACTGTTGACTTCTGGATAACCCGTTAGTTGATCTATTGTATGAGCTAACATTATATGTATAAGCTGCGATTCATATTATCATTAATATTATTATATTTTTATTATGTACTATTATTACGCTCAGTGTCAAGCTGTTACGTATGCTTTCTTCTAAACTAATTGTTTTCTACATGTTGTTGATTTGTAAAACAAAATACTTCTCAATGTAGCTGGTAACAATAAATGACATTGTATTCAACTATATTTATCAAAATTACTGTGGTTTATTTTCTCAATTCTCTTTTTAACCCCTGATGCAACAATAATTGAAGTAATTATTATTAATAAGGTAAAAATTAAGACAAATTTTATTTTAGAATTTTTATATAATATATCATTCTTTTAATATTTCAACTCACAAATTTTATATTGTAAGTCGAATTCTTCTTTCTCCTTATAAATTGAAAATATTATACAAGAAATTTTTTATAAATATCTAAACTTTATTCATAAATTTTCTTATATATATATATTGGCCATTTCACGTCAACTGTTGCAGGTCAAAATTTTAAAATAGCTTAAAAATTTGTTTACTAGTTCAAAATTAGCCCCAGAATACAAATATAAAATTTTAGAGCAAAATATTTAGTTGTTCTAAAGCTAGAATTTTTTGAAAATTTTTCATTTTTTATGATTTTTTAACTCCAAAACTTGAAACTTTCTGTATAGTACATTATACGGGAAAAAGTTTACAAATTCCAAGAAGGATTGTTGAAAATTTTTTTTTTAATACAATTCTTTTTTGGTATTAATATTTTGAAATACAATATTCAAAATGTAAAGAAGGCGAATATGACATGATTGATTTTACTCAAAAATATTTAAATAATATAATATTATTCGGCCAAAGAGAGCTAGTACCACCACGTAGGTGGGAGGAATCTTATTTTTACCTAATTGTTCCGAGGGATTTTCGGAAT
>JAYJLV010000027.1:1390342-1401388 GCA_036873485.1 Torymus texanus | reverse complement strand
GGAAATCATCAGAAAAATGAAATCTACAATTCATAAGCTTTCTGTTGAACTATGACACATATTATAAAAATATCATATATAAGTAAATTATTTTGATATATCTTTAGAACTCTCGAACGCTCGAAACCATCGTTCCACAGTACGTACATTTCGACTTATGACTTATTTTATTGATATAATTAATTATTTGCTTCAAATCCAGTCTTGTAAGTAATTATTTTATTAACTAAGCCCTACTTCATCCACAGATGTAAAAAATTTGCATATTTGTATATTAATTCATTTTAAATTTATGAAAAACTGGAACGACACCAAAAATCGTTCCAGAACTGGTACTTTTACCTTATTCCAAAAAAAAGTGTAGATAGATATCTGAGGGATATATAGATCATTATTTATCAATTCTTTATTAAGCAGTACGTATGATAATGTAGATAGAGAGACACTCATTATCCTCTAGTAGGAAATAACTCAATATTGTGATTAAGTTGATTATAACGAGCTCTATGATAATTATCGTTTTCCACAAGTATAAAACCATTCTTGTTATTTTTATTATTCTATCTGAGAATGCATGATTTCATTATTTCCAATAGTAATATGAATAATTAATAACATTGGATTGTTTACATATTTTATTATATTATCAAAATTTACATAATTTAAAAGAAAAATTAGGCAATATTAAGCAATAAAACTTATTAGTACAAAGGTTCTTACAATTTCTAATTGTGTTGTTTCACTCTAGAAATTTATAAAATATCAGTGTTCCAATTTCAAGATTGACTCCATGACTAATACAAGATTCTTATTTTTACAGGTTATTTTGTCAAACGTCCGGAGAATCAGTTCCACAATGAATCACGAAGTAAATAGATTACAAACCTTCCACGAGTGGCCAGCTAACTCTGCTGTGAGCCCTGCACGAATAGCCAAAGCTGGCTTCTTTTATACAGGAACTGCACAAATAGTTCAATGCTTCTTGTGTGGGACAACAATATCCGAATGGAACTACAGTGACCAAGTCATGGCTCTTCATAGAATAGCCAACCCAGAATGTCCATTTGTAGTGGATCCAACTGCTACATGCAATGTTCCACTAATAGCTACAAACAATGAAAATATGCTATTAAACTCCAACGATAGTAATCACAGTAATGCTAGTCAAAATAGTCAAGGTTCCAGTTCTGGAGAAGCCGATCTCACAAGGTACTCCCATAGATTGAGTACTTTTGAAAATTGGCCCATTCCTGCAATTGTTTCCCCTGAGCGACTAGCTAGATCTGGATTTTATTATCTTCAACAAGCAGATATGGTAAAAAATCATGTTTTTATAAATCAATGTAAAACTGAACTTCTGATCACAGTAGACATTACAATTTATAGATTTTATTTGTTAAATAAAAATAATTTTTTCAGAAATTGAAAATATAAAAATATTTTATGTATGTTATACTTCACTCTATTAAATTGTCAGCTATGAATAATCTAGTAAAATTTTAAATCGTTATTTTTTAAAAGATTAAATATATAAAAGTGTAATATTTGTAATTTTTTCAGGTCAGGTGTGCTTACTGTCAAGGTGTGATATTAAAATGGGAGCCTGGTGATGATCCAGATCGAGAACATAGGATACATTTTCCAAACTGTGATTTTTATATGAGAAAAGAAAGTGATGAAGGTAGGAAAAAGTTTTTTTTAGTTTTACAACTTCATTGAAGTGTTTCTACTTTAAGATAATTCCATTTTGCTTGATATTTTATTTTTACTATAACAATGAATACAAATTTACTCTGCAGGGTTAAAGAAGTGTTTTTGCATTAACCTTGCCAGAGTAAATGTATATACTGAAGTAGCATGTGAGCGTGTTTATGTTTGAGCCAAGTTTATTGATATTTAGCCAAGCATATTGATGCATTCTAAATATAATCATTTTGGCAATGTCAACAAGCAAGGCAGCATTTATTGCATTCGTCTGCATAAATTGCTTAAACAATCAATGTTTCTCATTTCACTTGATTAAGAGCTTCACTTGCTAATCACTGGATGGGTTCAGGTACTCTTACATCAGGATTTGACTTTTTATGTTTTGTGTTTAATTTATGTACACAAATAACTTTCTTTTTTTCTGTAAAGTCAGCATTAATTAATTAATATTCTCAAATAACCTAAATATAATCTTGCCTCTTTTATTTCAAAGAAATTTATTCTTTATTGATGAAATCAAAGTAAAGTTTCATTCATATTTGAATAAAAAAAAAGTTGAGAATGTGTGAATGTTACATGTTGATATACAGATCTGTCAGCAGAAAAGGTGGAGTTAGGCAATGTCAAGTTGATGCCTGGTACGACCTCCAGCCTTACAGAGTTGGGAATACAAAATCATTCAGCTCCAAGACAGCCAAAACATGCAACGTATGAGGGCAGATTACGTACTTTTCAAGGATGGCCTAGTAACTTAAGACAAACTCCAGAAATGGTAGCTGATGCTGGATTTTATTATGTTGGTGAGTAATATATATTTAATATTTATTATAATATACATTTTTTGTTTTTATGCAGATTAAAATAAAAGTTATTTTTACTTCTGTACTTTTCTTTTATAAATTTAAATACTTAAGATAAAAATAAAAGTAAATATATTTATACAGGAATTCAAGATCAAGTTAGATGTTTTCATTGTGACGGAGGTTTAAGCAATTGGGAAGAAACTGATGATGCTTGGATAGAACATGCAAAATGGTTTCCAAAATGTGGTTATGTTGCATTAGTTAGAGGACAGGACTTTATTAAACAGTGTGTTGGAAATAGACCTCCTTTGGATCCAGCAGTGAGTTTTTAAAATCTTTTATATTTTTTTAGAATATTTTATTTTTATCATAATATAATAATTTTTATTAAATATTCCAGATATTGGCTAACGTGCCTGATGATAGTGCTGATGCGTCAACTCCACCAGTTTCTCCTGCAAATACATCTCCACAGTGCCCTGCTCGACAGGTAACAGATGCTGAGTTGGAAAGATTACTTGGCACTCCACCAGCTGTGGTAAGTTATTTTTTAAATTTATCTCTTACTATTAGAAATATATAACAGATCAGTTGATATAAAACTTGTTTTAATTTAAGGCTGCATTAGAAATTGGTTTGCACGTGGGTCGAATCAAAATGGCTTTAAAGAGGAGAATGGAGCAAACAGGGTTACCTTATGCAAATGCTGACCAACTCATTGAAGATGCTACACAAATACAATTAAGAGAAGAGGATAATATGTATGTATAATATTACATAAATCAATATTCATAATATAACTTTATTCATAATGTTTCAATAAATTCCAATATCCAATTATAAAATTTCAAACAAAGGATATATTTTTTCATATTCTTATAATTTCGTTACTTTCTGTTATTCTAAGTTGATATGTTACATTAATAAAATAATTATTCACAATTATTACAGATCTAGCAGACCGTCGTCTGACTCTCCTTCATCTGAACTTACCCATCTCCTCAATGAAATTATGACTACTGCACAAGTTATTGCAAGTAGTTCAAATGAACAAACAGAAAATTTACTGGATAGTGAGAGACAGCAAAGTAGTGCTATGGAAAGATCTCCACCTGCTGAAACTGAATCAGATGAAAAAACCGAAGAAGAGGAAAAGAGCCCCAAAAATGAAAAAAACAGTAAGTTAATGAATATTATTTTTTTAAAAAAGGTAAAACAATCTACAATGATAAATTCAAAATTAAAATTACAAAATCACTGAAAATAGTAACATTTCAATTAAATTAAATTTGACATTATTTAAAACAAAAATTTTAAAGTATCTTAACAAGTTTTTCAGTTTGTAAACCCAAGATATTTTCATGTATTTTATATTGTGAACATTGCACAAAGATTTTTTTTTCCTGCAGCATATTTAATATAAACATGTAAATTTCAATACATTTTCCAAAATAGCAGCTTTGGAAGAAGAAAACCGAAGATTAAAAGAGGCTCGGCTATGCAAGATTTGCATGGACCGAGAAGTTGCAGTTGTTTTTCTGCCCTGCGGTCATCTATCAACATGCGTCTTTTGCGCACCTTCACTCACGCACTGCCCTATGTGCAGACAAGAGATTCGCGCAACTGTTCGCACGTTTTTGGCTTAAGTGAACGAATTTAGGCTCAGAAAAGACAGTTTTATGAAAAACCGATCGTCAATTTATTTTATCAATTCTACTGTTAGTATAATTGTACATGTTGATATAACAAATTATGAAACAGAATTTATAGATTAAAAATGACATCTTGATAAACGTATTTATAACAATATTCATAAACAACAAAATATTTACACAAAATATAAAATATCAATTATTTAGACTCTTTAAATGAACGTAATATCTTTTGTAACTCATCCATTATTTAATGATTTTTAGAGTGAAACATATAGTAAGATGGTTAACATTAAATTTTGACATGAATATTAGAACTGGGGCAATATACAGACTGCCCTTCTACGGAGTATCTTTTTTCTGTTCTCTTAAATAAAAAAAGAGTTTTTAATAACTAAATGTGAGCTTATGATAATCAGATATTAAGAAATGCACCTGACAATATGTTTTAAGTATTATCAAAGAAACATTCGAAAAAAAGTAATGTTTAGAAACAACTACCCGTATATTTCTTCTTACAAGTGTAGATGTAGATATAAAAATATAAAATTGTTACATTGACAAATTACTGAAATCAATTGTAAGATATAAAAAAATATCAAAGCCAAACGTCAGCTAGACTGAATCCACAATATGATGAAGATGTTATAAGTGCTTTGTATGCAAAATTCTTTTGTGAGATCAATGCTGAACGATGTTTAGTGATTTTAGTAAAAAGTACAAAGGAATCATGATAATTTTCATATTTAAGCAGCAAACGTTGTGTTTATAATGATATTCAGTGATGCTATTGTATGGTTTCGTTGTGTAGTGAATTTTATGCTTGCTCGAATAATAATGCTTATTTTGACAAAAAATTAATCTAGTTTATACGTTCGTGATATTATTTTTTTATGTTTCAAATTGCTACCTCTATGACAAAAAAATGACAAAAAAAATGTGAGTGCTTGAATGTTCCTGCAATTTGATTGTATATGTTCAAACCACTGAAGTTTGATGCGTTAACACGCTTAAGTAATCGTGATATGAGATGTGACTTTACAACGCTTAAAATCCTAGATATATCTAATGCTCGCGACTCAAGATTTCCTGTTGAAAATTAGTATATCGTTAAACTAATATAAAAGATAAAATGGAGAAAAGCAAACCAAGTTTGCTTTGTTAGTTATGTATAATAAGGTGTAATTTTAGACGGTGAGGAAAAAAACGTTGTTTCATATAAATATATAAATTTATCTTATACATAGATTATGAACCTCGATGAGCGTTATTTATTTTTGCGAAATCTATCGATTTACTTTGTTGATTGTGTATACACACGTATGGAATATACGTAAAGTTAATTAAACACCAATTAAAAAATATAATCTCTATAAAAATACAACTAAGCGTATTTAATTCCTTGTATCTTTTATTTTTTTTAAACTAACTTTTCTTTTTTATATTTAATTTTTTTTTAAACATTCTAAATTACAAGACTGGGCCACTAAGCTAAAGAAACGCGTAAGTAAAAAAGCACTCGAGCGCACGCACCTGTTAAAACGCGTATTTTAAGTAGGTATAAATAACTGATTAAACATTTGGAAGGGCGGTGTAAAACGGCAGGTGTTTCGCTCGCAAGAACATATGCAGCCGTAAGCTTGCGGTTCTACGCACTGTTTCACACTTGTCTTGTACAAGACGAATTTTGTTTGTAAATATATTTTTCAAGTATTATTCAGACAATAACATTTTAAATAAAATAAATTTTTCTATTACGTTTCAATGATATTTTTGGTGACTATAACTAATAGCACAACCAAAAACGTTTGATAATGACTATAAATGAATTTTATACTATACAAAATAAGAAAGAATTTATTACTTCTACATAAGAATGATTTCAGCATTCGCGAGACTCAACAGCTTTTTTTTTATAAAATTAAGTTCAGTAGTCTGAGTAGTACGTTGAGACAAACGTTGCATTATTTGCTAAAAAATATCTATTTGAAATTCTTGCATGCCGACAGATAAAAGATATCCCTTATCCAAAGCAGACTTAAACAAGATCACTTCTCAGAACTCGTTGCTGACTCAAAGTGATATAGCAATGAATGACACATTGCTTAAATACTTTGATTCTTTTTTCTTTGGTTCAAAATGATGAATCAATGAATAAATAAATTTTATTTGAATGTAGTTTAATTACACACGAGAGTCATAATGAAAAATTATTTTAACACAATTTTTAATGAAATATGATTATTGAATTAATGAGTATTAATAACATTTTAAACAGTATAAATCAGGAGTGGCAATGAAATTTTATTTGTATGCAGTTAAACTACGTAATTTGTAGTTTATAAAATCTCGACTTACAATATTCTAAAATATCGTCGAGAATGTGTCCAAATTTGCAGATCATAATCTCACAAATATTTTCAAAAATAAACATCACAGCATTATTTAATTAATATCTATAGCAAGACTAATGATTCTGCATGTACTATTTTCTTTAATAATAATAGTTGTTTAAGTATAACATTGAAAAGAAATAAATACAATTTGTATGGAAACGTAAAAATAAATATTCAACATAGAATACATATAGAAAATACTGGCTTGAATAGAATTAAACTAAATACATATTTGAAATGGTTGATAAAAATTTCCTTTAGGGGAATGCATTAGTATACAAAACTGATATCGAATAGAGAATAAATCAAATAATATGATGCAAGGTGATTATGGAAATGTTTGAAATTGACACTATGAGATTTTGAAATAGCCAATTTTTTGTGTGAATCTAATATGTATAAAACAATACGTTTATTTAAAATGGTTATTAACCAAATATTGAATTAAATTTTTTATTAAGGGGTAACGCCACTATAGCTCGCTCAAAAATCAGCCTTTTTTTCGTAATTTATTGTGGAGAAATGAGTAGGTTGGTAGGAAAACTTTTAATAAGGGGTTGTAAATACACATTTCTAGAATGTACAACATTCTTTTTTATAACTGAATCTGAAAACTATTTCACGCACTCTTTTTACTGTGCAGAGTACCCGTTTTTTTCACTAGTGCCTAAAGTGATTACTTAAAGTACTAGATATTCAAATTAATTCGTTAATACAATAATATAACATATTCATACTTTAAATTTAAAAATTATAACTCAGAATATAAAACGACAAAGACAAAATATAAACAGCACAGTTATAAATAAAATTAAATATCTTTTTTCATAAAAATATAGAAATGGGTTTTTCATATTTCTTTTTTTAATGGTAGGGGCCTGCGACTCTGGACCCGCTCCTTCCCCCTGTACATCACTCCTCATCTATCGATGCATATATTACAATTATAGTTCTCGACTCGTGTGATTGTCGCCCGAGCGAAGTGAGGAACCATACCAAGTGAGAAACAATACCGTTGCAACAATGACTAGCTTTACGTACTAGTTGCGTAATGTACTATATTGGCACTTTCATAAAAAATAGCGGCTGTACTCATAATAATCCAAAAAATACTTTTTTTCGAGGAGACTCCACCTCGAGAAACGTAACTAGAACAATCTTTGACCTGGAAACACAAACCGAAGTTTTTTTTAAGCTTAAGATTAAAATACATAAGATGACGTACAATTTTTCCAAAATATTGATTTTTAACAAAATGGGCGTGTTTTGAAAAAAAAATTTTTTTACCATTCATCAATAAATTGTTTATAAAAAAAAATAATCAATATTTCAAAAATCCCCTAGGTCATCTTATGAGGAATGTTATTACAATGTTACAGTTAAAATTTCAAGTCAATCGGATGCAAAATGAGAATGAAAAGTTTCCCGAGGTTTTGAAAAATGTTGTTTCGAGATAAACGCGTTTAAAATTTTGAAAACGATAAAAGTATGGAAATTTTTACTGTACCTTTAATCAACAATGCTAACTTCATACAGTTCACTTACAATACTGACGCTCATCTTCTCTAATTCCTGCCAGGATGATACGTTGAACATTTTGGTCTCGAGCTAAATCTGTAAGCAATCGCTCAGAAAGTTTGATGTGCGTCGCATCAGCCTCCAAGCAGTTATAGCAGTTTGGTCCGATTTTTAGTCCTAAAAGCTCCATTAACTACATCACACTGGTCCATCCATCGTTATAAAGACCTACTGAAAGGTAAACAACAGTTTTCAAATTCGTTTTGCCGCTAGACTTTGACTTGGGATCAAAAGACCACACAAAAGCGTTGAAGCTGTAATTACTGTTTGGCGTGTATCCGTCAAGGCATCCTTCAAGTAATTCCGGTTTTGTCAAGTCTTCGTACACTGACTTCATTACTTCAAATGCTTCATCTGGAATTGATGCTTTATGCTTATATTCATGGAACTTATTGTCAGCTTTAACTTTCTGCCAGTCACACCAAGAATCTTTGCCGGGTGGACAGTGTTCATGCGTTGGGAAATGGTCTGTCGAAAATTTGTGCCACAAAGTGGCCCAAATAGCATTTTTTCAACTGAATCATGGTTTCGACGAATTGCCAAACCATAATAAATAGTTAATTCGTCGATTAACTTGCCCGTTAGCTTGAGCTTTCCTCCTAGACCCTTTGTAACTACCATTCCCATTCGTTTCTGCATATGGTCGATACATTCTTTTTTATGGACTTCTTTATTATCTAATACTAGATTTTCCTGAAGATTTTTAAAGTTTTCGAATCTCCATCGCCAACATAATTTAAATAATTAAACTCTTCAGTCCTTTCGAACATAGCTATTACGCCATCCACTTCCATTTTTCCAACAGAGCCCATATGGTTAGCTTGACACTCGTCTGCGTGATTCTCAGCCCATTCTTTCTACTTTTCAGTACCTTTTTTCGTTTCCCAATATCCACATGACTTGCAATACTTCGATTTAATTTCTACGTCCAAAACCGTACCGGTTAGCGAGCCGATAAGTAAAACAAAACCATATAACGACGAAAAACTACGATTGGGCCATGACCCATCGCTGAATACTGTGATTCTATCCTTATTTTTTTCAAGCGTATTTTCTTTTTCTTCATTTGTAGCTCTTTTCATAATCACGTTACACCAGTTTTTAGCTGTTTCGCAAATCAACGCGCAAAGTTTATCATAATAAGAATGTAATACGAGCCGTGGAAGATCCATAATCGACCAGAATTTTTCAGTACCATTTTGACTTATTCCTAATAATCTCATTGCCAATACTATTCTCCGATTAATATCATAAGCATGATCAATAAATGGACTGTTAGATATAAGAGTATCTGTACAATTTTCACATTTTACAATCACTTTAAAGCCCAAACTTCATTTAGCAGATTTAGTAAATTTAATTTCAGAATGACACGTTTTGCATACTATAACAGCTGACAAAACAGTGAAAAATTAAAAGAAATTAATAAATCTATATCCGAACGATTCGTCAACTTCAATTTCTTTCTCAGACAGAAGCTGGAATTTTTTAACCGTTGCACCAAGGCACCATAGCGATTCAACGGTCTTTTGCTACTTATTTTTTTCCGGTGTGTACATCCACTCAAAGGTTTAGTATTTTTTCTTCTAACTAGATTACTCATTTTAATAATTTTACTTATTAAAACCTAATTATCATGTTCTTATAAGATGGCCTTCGACGTCAAGAGTCGCTTATAAAAATGATCCCAATTAAATCATTTGAATTATAGGCCACTTCTTAATCCAAAAAATTCTTAAATATCACAAAGTACAAGCAATGTAAACAAACCGCAACGAGTGTAAGAGCCTCGCTCTCTTTCTCTCACTTAGGCGCGAACCAACTTTAAAACGAAAAGTATGCTTGCCAGATGCGTAAAGCCGCCAACGCCAGAGGTTCTTTATGATAACATCTATATTTAACTCTTACCATGATGGTATTTCCGGTCTCGCCCTCTTTGATTAGTAAGCCAGCGAGGCAGGCGCGGCATACAACCTTCGGTTGGTATAATCCTGGTGTAGGGCAGATGGTTGTTAGTAATCGTTATTTGTTTATATTGTTGTTATTGTTGTTGAAGAGTGTACGAAGATCGGTTTAGTAGATTTTTTGGTGGAATTCGGAAAGAGATGTAGTTTTGTGAAGGTATGATGAAATAACTATGCACAGTAGTGCAAATATTACGAAGTTGATTAGAATTAAGGTTAAATAAAGAAGTTGATAAATATTTTATGAAAATAAGAATATATAATTTAAAATAATGAAAAATTCTTTCAAACAATTTAAGTTATGGGGGTAATAAAATCTGTCTATCGATCTCGGTTGCTGTAAAAATCAACATAAAATAGTTAAATTTAAATTACGTTTATGATTTTCTTGAAAACGATTTATTCTGTTGTTACTACTATAATATTATGTTTGATGATGTATCGGGAATATATTTTAAAAAGTGACTATAGAAGTTAAAATATATAGCTTTAATATTTCTTTGTGCATGAATATCAATTTTTTACTCGGCTTAATAAGGGAATAGACACTAGAATCTGTGAATACATAATTTTACAGATAAGCGTTAAATGACTTTCATGGAACTGTTTGAAATTGCTAATATAAAGTGATTTGTATGTATTAATAAATAATACGATGATTGACGTTCGTTTTTATAACCATCACACATGCAAACGCTTTCGCAAGAAATATTTCCCGACGTACAGACATTAAAGTAGATTTACTGAAAAATTTCATTTTAAAACTTGAAAAGCAATAATAATTAACGGTCAATTCATCAAATAATGGAAAATATTTACGTTCGAAACAATAAAAGACACGGATACTTTACTTACTGTTCAAACTTTAAGTACAAAAGTCTAATTGCTCGTTCAATAGAAATAGATCGATGCGTAAATTACAAACTACCGCGTGTGTATATATATA
>JAYJLV010000027.1:1375552-1390242 GCA_036873485.1 Torymus texanus | reverse complement strand
AGGTGGATCCACGCTGAGATGTGTGTGTGTGTGTGTGTGTGTGTGTGTGTTTATATATATATATATATATATATATATATATACACGGAGAGAAATCGCACGAGAGCAGAACCCGTTCTTTTCTCATGCGCGCGCGTGTGTGTGCGTGTGTGTGTGTGTATATATATATATATATATGTATATATATGTATATGCATCGTCGCGAGGAGGTGTTGCCTTCGATTAATTAATCATCGTATATAACAATGCACGCTTGTATGCTTCTGTCGTCCCATATCTTTAGCGCACGCGAGCAAGCAAAACAGCTGTTTGCATCGTTCGTGAAAAATGCATCTTGAATCTTGTGTGCGTGACGAGTAGTACGTCAGCGCTTTTTTCCGTGCGCTTTAGTCTTCGCACGCATTCGTGCCCGGGAAAATTCTGGGAGAGACGCTCTCTTGTGCCATATGGTGTGCAAGTATAGGTAAAGCGCGCCACGCACGCACCCGCGAATGCCACCTCGATACTCTCTCTCTCTCTTGCTCCCTAATCAGCTGCTCCGGGGGCATCTCGCACGTACAACTCTAATCGCTCGTGACGTAATCCCCGTCGGCGTGTAACACGTTTTTCTCTTGCGACGAAATGCATATAGCTCACGCGTGCAAGGGGGGAAGAGTTTATTAGGTATATAGGTATAGGCGAGAATTCTTTATTGTATACTTGGACAGTTGGATGTCGTTCAAAGTTTTTTAGCTCGTTGAATGAAAATGTGGGGAACGAGAGCACGAGGGTTTTCATTTAGATGCGAGATATTAGCATTATGCGAGGTTTTTTTTAGTAATGATGCATTTTACTGTTTGTTTGGATAATTAATGATTCGTTATGTATGATAAAGAGTTTCAGAAAAATGGAAAAATAAATTATGTTAAGTTTATCTGTAATGAATTGTTCTTTGAGTAGTATAGAATCAAAACTTATGCTTCTTTTTCAGCTACTTGGAAATTCGTAGATAAGAGTATTATGTAAATACTTTTTAAATGAGCTGTAAATCTATAAAAAATACTTTTACAGATTATTGGAGATACTTCTATTTTGTTAGTTCTCTGTCTGTTTATTAGAGCTTGAAATTAGGTTGAAAGAAATAGCTTTCTGATGAGAAAAGTATTGAAATTCTAAAAGATATTTTTAATTATGTTCTGCTTGATTGTACATTTTACTTTTTGTCAGTTAAAATTATAAGTAGGAATTTTACAGAATCATTAATAGAATTTGAAATATTAAAATTTTTTATTTATTATTTGCTAATAAGTATATTAGAATTTGAAATTGAAATTTTAGTTCTATATCAAATTTCAGTAACATCAATTCTAAATGATCAAAGAATTAATAATATCAATATTTTTTTTTTAATTATATTGGTAAATATTTAAAATTTTCATTTGATACACTTTATTATCGTCTTTGAATTATAACAAGTTTATTACATAAACATTAATTTATTTTTTTATCAATAGTTAACT
Source organism: Torymus texanus (assembly GCA_036873485.1). Classification (NCBI taxonomy): domain Eukaryota; kingdom Metazoa; phylum Arthropoda; class Insecta; order Hymenoptera; family Torymidae; genus Torymus; species Torymus texanus. The sequence goes on along the minus strand of JAYJLV010000027.1, from coordinate 1,388,743 downwards.
TTATTGAAATTTTACGTTAAAATTTAATCTGTTGAAGTGATATTCCTTTACTGCGAAAACAATAGTTCAATGCCAAACTTAACAGAAAATGGATGTGCTCCAATTTTTGCTTATATAACCAAGCTATTTTTACTAATTTTAGAAAGCAGCCAATGGCCAAGTGACAACTGAAAAATCAAGTCCAAAGAAATCTACTAAATCAGAATCAACGAAAAAATCTAACAAATCTGATGAAGCTGAAGGAAAATTAAAGGAACGTAAACAAGATGAGAATAAGACATCTAACAAGAAAGAAAAATCGCAAGAATCTAAAGTTGGAAAGGAAAACAAAGTGGAACAAGTAAAGAACAAAAAGAATTTGAAAAACTTGTTACAAGAGAAACCAGTTGATTATGATGAAGGTAATAAATCTATACTTTTATTAATACACATGTAAAATAGGTATTCTTGTATTATTTTTACATACTATAGATAATAAAGATTGAATTTTATAAAATATATTTTTTTAAGGTGATTGGGAACAAGCATACTCCCGCAAGGATAAGCTAAAGAAGAAGAGGGAAGAAGAATCTCCTTCCAAAAAATCAAAGAAGACAAAGAAGGCTGAGTTGATTAATGATGCCAATAACAAAGAACAAGAGAAACCAGAAATTAAAGACAAATTTGCAAAAGAGACTGAGAACAAAGAGCTCAAAGAAAAAGATAACAAAGAAGTTATTTTAACTCCAATTTCGAATGAAGAACCAGAGAAAGAAAAAGAAATTGAAAAAGTGGATGAACCTGTTACTAAGGTTTGTTTCTTTAATATTTATTAACAACTTACTTATGCTTGTGTATAAATTTTTTTTTATTATTTTATTGAAATGTGTATTATATTTTACTCAAATACTTTAAAACTTAAAGAACTTTAGATTATTGTCTTTGCATTATCTCTGTGCTAATTTTAATAAACATGAATATCATTCTTTTGGTCATAAATTTAATCTAAAGAGATAACAATATCATTGTAAAATTTTATTATAATAATACATTTTTTACAGTTGATTCTTATTATATATTACTTTATACAAATTTTCTTTTAATGAAATTTCTATAATTATTATTTGTGCTGATGTAACTAACTTATTTTGTAGACATCACCCAAGGTAGAAAAAGAAGAGAAGAAATCTGGCAAAGGCAAAAAGGCTAAGAAAAATGCTGACTCTGATAATGTTAAGCCAACTTCAGATGCATCACCCAAACAAGATAAGAAAGCTACTGAGACTGTAGTAGAAAAGAAAGCAGTTGAAGTCATTGCTAAAGCTGAACCTACTGAATCTGTTGAAATTGAGCAAACTGAAGAGAAGGCCCCTGCCTTTGATGAACTTGGAGGTAAAGTGATATTTCAGTAGTGTGAGAAATAATTCACGTAAAACATTAAACATTTTATTTACATTTGAAATATATGATTATAATTTTTGTATTGTAAAGATTAATAATTTTATTTTATTCCTTTAGATGTTTGGAAGGAAGCAAAAGCACCCAAAAAGGGCAAAAAGAAATCTCGCAAAGATAATTGAAGGGAATCCAACAACTAAAGTGAAGATAAGTTCCTTGCACTAGGGGGATATTTAATGAGCAGTGAACTCGTACTTTCCCCTATATAAAAACAAGAAGAATTTAAAACGAGCAGAATTCAATTGTAAACTTCAACGCTGCCTTACAGAATTTTTTGCTGAAAAGAGGCATTTGAGTTTACAAGAGTAGTGTTAATTCTCATGCAGCTATAGCATTTTTATCTTGAACTCCTTAAATATTTTGTTAGTAGTTTTTACAGTTATCCAAAGTGCAGAATCTAACTTTCTCTTTGTTTGAAAGATTAATAAGCTATAATGAATAATAATGATGTATGGATGGCATATTAAGATTTTAAAAATAATGACTTCAGTAACGGTAGAAGATCTGTTCTTCAAGTTTTCGCATTATCAAAAGTTATAAAAAATAAAAAACGTTGTCGATATTTTCTAGTGGATTGGGAACAATAATCCGTTACTTGTAGGATGTTTATAGAGAAGTGTATCAAGCGAAAATAAGATCTACATTTTCATTCAAAGTCTTTGCCAAGAACCATCTGTTATGCTATCTGTTTTAGAAGTATGTATACTGAATTAAGATGAAAATTAATTATTATTCTTTAGGCTGAAATGAACTTCTTGAAGCCTAAAAAGACACAGATTCGTTAAACGCTTATAGGCAAATATTCTATGTCGTTGTTCGAATCGAAATTATAAAAGAAATTCTAAATGTTGAAAAAATCAGATTAACTATTGTATCATACTTGAATTCTAATTTTCGTGGAGGTGCAACCATTAATTATAAATTAACAATTTGTAATGTTATTGTCAATCGATATTATTATTATTATTAGTGTTGTATATGGGACAATTATTTAGTATGATAGTCATTTGGATGGATGGTTATTTGATAAATAACGGAAATCACAGAATTCTATTATAGAATTCATCAATATTTCCGTTGTATCACTAGAGCTGTGGTTTATAATAATTTGAAATGTAAAAGTTTATGTTGGGAAAAAAATTTGACAGAAAAAAGATTATTTTATCAATTTATTTGTAATAATTTGATAATTCAAAAATAACAGTTGTGAAAGAAGGTTCTCATTGAAGGTTGTCTATAACACTTTTTAAAGTGTCTTTTTATTTTTTAACATTAAAAACTACAATTTATAAAATAATATTATATTTTTTCAATTTTTGTACAAATATTTTTAATTTGAAAAGGCAAATGTGTTGATTGTAAATTTTAATGTTGGAAAATCATTGTGACTCCTTTATTTTATTATCCACATTTCTTATAACCTTAAATTATGTAAGTATAAAATATGCAAACAAAAAATTTGTTTTATAAAATTATTATTACTAAAAGTGTTAACTAAGGGAATAATAAAATACTATCAAGGCGCAAATAGTAATATCAAACCAAAAAAATTCTTTTAGTAATGTTTCAAAAACCTTCAAGTCCATAGCATATTAATAGTACTACCGAAAATGCCAAGAATCATTTAAAATGAATCTACATACATATTTCAATTACTTTTGTATATCAGTCATTTTTATATATCAGTCGATAACAGGTGCATGTACACGATACGCTAATTATTTCTTTCGCGAAAAATTAGCACTGTTCGATTGTACTTAAAGTCGAGGAAAATACAATTAGTACGGGAAATGTAACAGCATTAACAAGTTGCAGCAAAGAATAGACAAATAATATTGTCAAAAGGCTGTATTTAGTGGTGATCATGAGTGTAGGATATTTTTGTATAAGCCATTCGTATTTATTCATACGAACTATTTTATTGTAAACGCGACAACAATGTCATTCGAGTTCTTCGTGTAAAGGGAAAAATATACAAAAAAAGGGGGAGAAAATTACTCTGTTGCGAGAAGTAAGACATAACATTGTATATTACTAGGGAAACTTCATATTTTGAATAATCGCATCACAATTGTACATAATGAAATATGTATTGCGTTTTGAAGGGCAGTTTTGTGTAACTGAAAATGGATATTATGTATACATGAGCATTGAGGCGATGACTGATTTCCCAACTTGAATGTATTAGTGAAGAGTAAACAAAGAAAAAAATATACAAAACATTGTTGCTTCGTCAAACATATTGCAGTAATTGTAAATATGTACATTAAAGCAAAACCAGATCCGTTAACGGAAGACTGTCTGAAGCTATGGAAGTTATCCAATGAGACTGACATTCCATTTCTCTTTATCTCGAGGCAGTGGAGAGAATTTTCAATTTTTAAAAGTAAGATCATTGGCCTCCCATAGTCTTCCATTTTAAATGGATTTTTCAGACTTATTTCGATTATATAAGTAAAATTAATAACCGACCTTTTGTGTAACTAAAGTAATGCCGCGAGAGTCTGTGACAATGCATATAATTTACAAAAATAAAATTATAAAATGTTACTATTATTCAAATATTAAGAAAAATCTTTTGTGTCCAATAAATATTGTTAAAATTATTGATATAAGAGGATAATATTGATATTTATTGCACAAATTAATATATCTGCTCAAATTTAACGCGATCAATTTTTTAATTATTTTTGTTCTACTTGACTGATATTACTTTGCTTCCATTAGTTAAATTGTGAAAAGTTTTTAAACATGAACATCGCATATTACGATTAGATGATTAGCAAATCAAAAGTGTAGTGGATGTTCATTTCAATGTAATTCATTCATTTGCTGATAGTAGCTTTTTATATTCTTATTTTTGAGCGATAAGTTAAAATACTGAATATAACAGATTTTGATGATCGTTGCCAATAGTATACCGGAAGCTATTCTGAATACCGTAGCGCATCACTTGTGCGAGCTTCCAATTTTGAAAGGAGTATTGCGTTAACGTTAATTTGCAATATTTGTCAAGCTGATAAGATGCTTAGTTACTTGGCGTTACTTAGTAGTGACTCTTGGTGTAACAAATTAAAGCAAATCGAAAAAACTATGGTATATATATACATATAATTATGTCATTGTATATGATATGCGTGTTTGTCCCTCATATCTATTAAAAGATAAATACAATTGCTGGGTAATTATTAAGTGTACAATTTTAAGTGGAAAAAATAGTAGAACCGTTAGTGATGACGATTGTGACACGACCTGCGCTGTCCTTCGGAAGATCAAAGTAAAAATTCGTTAAGGTTTTTGGTTGTGATGAATTGTGTAAGCGCATTTGAGATGTGAATTTTAAGGCAAGGAAATTATGGAAACATTCTCAAAGAAGTGGTTAATAAAGACTATATTTTTCCAGCATTTAAAATAGGTTTTCACATTTATTTTGAATCCGTTTTGATTCGTATCATTGCGCTATACTTAATTTTTTTCGATTTAAAAAATTTACAATCGCATAGTTTGTTTTTGTGATAATGAATAAAAGTTTATGAAATTCTCTTAATATGTTTTGTTACTAATCTTACGCAGAGTCATTTAATAGTAATTTTAAATAATTACCTCAAACCTAGACATGATCCAGAACATTTTATATTCATTTTCATTATTTATTTTTTTTTTCATTGGAGCTTTATTAATCCTTTCTGAGAATTATTTATACACGAATTTACAATATAATGTGTATTTTCAGTTTTTTTGGATAATTTACAGAGATTATAAGTACATAAATACAATTAAGTACTAGATTGGATCTATACATTATAGTAATTCAAGATTATTAAATTTGACTGATTTTAGTTGTTTTATTTTATTTTAAAATTGTTCATTCAATAACAGGACGATTTAATTAAGCCCGTAAGTGAAAAGTACGGTATGTATTTCAATTATTATTACGTAGTTAAGAAGAATCATTTTTTCTTTTTGAAACTTAATAAAATTGATTTTATTATAGTGTAAATCACAATATTTTAAAAAGCCTTCATAAAACTAGGTCAAGATATAAATGTCCCTAGGTGAGACTTTGAAATCCCTAGAAATATTGATGTACTACTATATATATATATATATATATTTCGCTATATGTCAGTTTAGAGTTGTCATATTGATATCGGATGCGTTAGTACCTACACAGTATACAGTCATCTCTGTTTCCTTTTGAGTTATAGTATAGTAAGTAGGAATAGTCCATCGCATTTGCGCGCACCAACGTATAAACGCAGTGCGGAAAAATTAAAGGACTGCATGATCTATAATGATTATTTCAATTCAATTGAAGTTTCATTTGGAACAGAAAATATTACATTAATCAATAGGAACATGAGGTTATTAAGTGAATATATTCTAAATATGTTGAAGAAAGATTTTTGCTGTAGGTACTGTGGGTTTTCTTAGAAATGCTTCTTAGTAAAAGCCAGTAAGTAATAGCTATTATTTCACAAATAATTGTAAATTTGCACGAAATAATATCATTTTTAATCTGAATCTAGCAACATGGATGACAGCTGTAATCCTAAATCTTCTATCCCAGACAAATGGGATACTACTCGGATGGAGATAATTAAATTTAAATATATGTGGACAATCAGTAATTTCAGTTTCTTTTGGAACAACACACCTGGAGCATACATGGACTCACCCGTATTTTCAACAGGGGCAAATGATAAAATAAAATGGCATCTTCGCTTGTATCCAAATGGTAACTATTTGGCCTCGGAGTATGGTAACATAGCTCTATATTTATATCTCAAATCCTGTGATGCACCCAGCATTGAAGCCAAATGCAAATTTTCTATCATTAATAACAGACGAGAAGAGACTAATGTAAAAAGTTCCAGATATTGTCATAGATTTGTAAAAATAATTGATTCACAACGTTTTACTGGTCTAGCAAATTTTATAAGACGTGATTATGTTATGGATCCAGCTAATGGATTGTTGCCAAATGACACACTTACAATACTTTGTGAAATTAGAGCTTGCAGAGGCATAATCAATATCTTGGGCCTAAATATTTCTGAACAACTTAGAATGCCTAAAACTCAACCTGATGACCTTGGGGCACTGTTAGAAAGTGAAGAGTTCAGTGATGTTTCATTAATTGTTGGTTGTAGAGAATTTAAAGCTCACAAAGCTATATTGGCTGCGAGAAGTCCAGTCTTTTTAGCTATGTTCAGACATGATATGAGAGAGAAAAATGAGAATATTGTAGAAATTCGTGACACTACAGAGAGGGTCATGCAAGAAGTTTTGAGATTTATTTACGCTGAAAGAGTTGAAAGAATTCATGAATTAGCTAATGATCTATTGGCAGCAGCAGAGCAATATTCACTGGATGGTTTGAAAATCATGTGTGAAGAAGCACTTTGTGGCAAGTTAACAATTCATAATGCTCATGATGTTTTGGCACTTGCTGATATGTACAATGCTGAATGTTTGAGGACACAAGTGATTCAATTTCTTGTTGCACATGGAAAGGATCCATCTTTATGGGCTAGATATCTTAATTCCACAAATAAATCATCGCCAATGTTTGCTGGTCTTTCAGATATATTAAGTAATTATGTAAAGTTGTTGATTATTTCTTCACTATGTGCATTTATTGCTATTTTAATGATACCATATGTATCTTTACTTCTTGATCCAATGTGTGATGTTACAGCAAAGTTTTGCACTCCACAAAAAGATATAGTAGTGGATTCTGATACAGTTTCAACAGCCTTGAAAAAGATGCAAAAAAGTGCATCTTCATTTATGGATGATCTATATGCATTTATCTCTTACTTTTTCAGGCTAATTTTACATTCCATTATCAATCCATTTTCAGTAGATAGTGAATTTCAAAGTGAAAATTAAATTATATCATAGTTTTCTTTAATTTTCAAGGCATTTTAGTGTGTTATAATAAATTTTGGCTATAACAATTAGTGACACTCAAATTTAAATATTTTATGAAAAAAATTAAATAAGTACAATAGGAAATGAACAAGCTAATTATTAGATAATACAAATCAACAAACAAGTGGCCAATAGTAAGAAGTATTTTTTATAGAAATATTTAAACTATTTTTGTAGATAAACATTGTTGACAATTAATTAATAAGTGTAATTTTAAATTACTTCTGGTAAGTAGTCAGAAAAAGTAATAAATTTATTCCAAGTTTACGTAATGAAATCTAGTTGAAGAATCAATATTCTTCGATATAAAATACAAAAATTAGACCAAAAATTATTTTAAATAATTGATAAGATATCTTGTAATAGGTAATATCTATACAGCATCATGTAATAGATATTTTTGAGTACTATAGAAAATCATATCAAGTATAATAAAACATTATTTTTCAATGCCTTTAAAAAATATTTTCATACAGACTGAGATATACTCTATAATTACGTTAATTTAACAAATCTGTTTTGTAATTTTTGTCTTTTGAAGAAGAAGTCATTTATTATTAATAACACTTTCATTGTTTACAAACTCTAATGTTATTTAAATCACAATGAAAGTAAATGACTCTAATACATTGCTCTATTAATTAATATTGTAAGTATATTGTATATGTAGGCGTACCAATGTTGTTCAGTAACATAATGAAATCCAAAAATATTTTAAAATTAATAATAGATCACTCTATATAAGGTAAATAATACAATATCAAACGAAATTGTATATTTTTATGTGACAGTTATTTTCAGTTTTTCTAATAATAAACTGTAATAATGAAAAACAATCTGAAGCTACTTATTCGTTTATTTAAATTTTTAATTTCAGTTTTTTTTCCAATTTAAGTTTCATTATAATCTACGCCAGATCTTTTATAACTTTTATTTTTTCAAGTTCGTCATATTCGCTCATAGCTGAAAATACTGTGCATGCAGCTGGCAGCATAGTAAAAACAAAGCAATATTATTGTCCTTAGCCTTTCATATTCTACAGCCGATCAATAAAACGGGTATAGTACGATGTACAAATTGTTTCGCAGCTGCGCGCGGGCTCTCCGATATTATAAGCTCGAATGCGCGCGACAACGTGAGTCAAGGTGTTAAGTATACTCGGGCACAGAAGCATGCGCGCAAGCTCGTATAGCTTGTGATAATCGATTAATTATAACCGTGTTCGCTTGCGTACCATAAGATAAGTAAAAATACACTGACACAAAAAGTTGAAAAGTATCAAAAATATTTATGCGGAATTGAAAATATTTTAGAATTTTTTCATATAACTGGAGATCTTATGCTTTATTTTCATAGAATAGAAGATTCTGAAGTCTTTCGATATTCTTACGTAGACTATTATTTTATTTAGGGGATCGACCTCGTAGTTTGAAAATTTTTTATTTCTTTTTTTTTTGCACTACCAATTAAATGCATGCGAATGAAAAACAATTTTTAAAGCATTCAATACTGCAAAGTTCCGACATTAACACTTTTTATTTCATTGTGATAACAATAACTTTTGACTCATGTCTTTTTTCGAGTTTTTTCGGAATAAAAATTTGAAAAAACGTTCGATTTTGATTGCTTGAATCTCATGAATTTTCTAATATTTTCTGAGTCATTAAACCTTTTTAGTTTACTAAATGAATGTACTGGTTAGAAAATCATTTTATCATTAACATTATTATATTCAAGTTTATTACAAAAAGTAGGAAGAAATTTTCGAACTACGTGACCCACCCCTAGTTTTCCTTTGGTTTAGTATGCGTAAAATGAGTGCACAAGCATCAACGATAAAATTATTTCTGGGAAACGTAATCAAATTTCTCGAGTATATACTCCAAAAGTTTCGATCGGTGATTTTCTTTGATCGCCGTCTATCAACTTTTCAAAGAAATAATATCTTTTCTCTTGGGTTGAAAACTAACACTTTGCGCGTGATCACACTAACGATATATTATTTTTCTGCTTACCTATCTTGTGAAACAGTTCATGATGAATATAAGATAAACCATGATTTGTCAAACAATGTCGGTAATACAGAGATGTCTTATTAACTGTTGAACTCCTAAGTGGATGTCACAATCAAACAGATATCAGATATACAGATATATCTACATCAAATTTTACATTATTATACATTTTTGGATTTTTTAAAATTATCGGAGTCGTCATCTATACCATATTTATAAATATGGCGACAGATATACAAGCTACACACCAGTCTCAGTCATCAAGGTACTTATTGGGTGCGTTGCACTAATCTTCGTCTATTTAACCTATCTTATAGAAGCGCTTGAAAAATCTTTTTAAATTGTCGCAATCTATATTTCTGTGGCTTCCCGGAATAACCATATCTTCTTCTTCTTCAATTTTAGTTGGCTTTGTCTTATCTGCTTATAGAATAATCATCATCATTTTCGTGAATTCGAGAAAATTCAGTTTTTAGATTCGCATTGGTAATTGAAATTAAGACAAATTGTATTAAATGTAACACTGCATATATGATTTCATATAAATAACACATTTATTACCATAGTTACTAGACGCGGTCATGTCTCAAAAAGTGACTTTCGCTTATAAGTATGGTTATTCCGGGAAGGAAAAAAAATTTAGTGGAGTTATATTGTTTTTTCCAGTAACTTTTTATTCCTTATTATTTATGAAAAATTTAACCAATATAATAATACCATCATACTAGCCGTGCGAATGGATATCTCAAAATATATTTTATAGATTACTTTGCAGTTAAAATACATTTAATTATATAAAGTATGAGAATTGATACGCTAATCGTAACTGTTTTACGATACTATATATATCTCGCAAACTCGTATTTTTTAATTGTTAATTATCTAAATTCGTAAGAAATGTTCGAAAGATTTACGAGATACCAATTTTATTACTTTCTCAGTCTGAAATTGTATCGCTTTTCCGAAATGTTGAATGAAAGCAGTGCAGATTATATATATATAGTTATTCCGGGAAAATTCAGTTATATTGTTTTTCCTTGCGCTTATTCGAGAAAAGGAATGCGCCTTATCAATTTTTGTTCCGATTACATGATAGAAGACTATTTAAAAGTACAAAAAATCTGATAAAATTGATTTCCAAAATTTTGTCACTTTTATATATGGTTATTCCCCTAAGCCACAGATTTGAATATCGAAAGTTTTTGATAAAGTATGACATGAACTTTAACTATTTTCTAAGATCTGGAATTTTGGATTACGAGGAAAACTCTTTTTGTTCTTCATACTTATTCAAGTTGTGCGTTTTAACAATTGCAACTCGCCAACCACTGCAGTAAAAATCTTTATTAGTTCAATCACCTAGCGCCTGGGTAAAACTGCAAACTTTCTTGGTGGTCAAATGAAAACAGGCTGCTGATCGATATTAGCAAATTTAAATCGATATCTTATGATATCACAATAATCTTGTTTGATTATTATGTAAATCAAACTTTACTCATACTCAAGTCAACACTATAAAAGATGTTACAAGAAGATTACGAGGCCCCCGAGAGCCCGATTTTGATGTAAACTTTGGGGAAAAGTTCTTCATTAAAAATAAAAATATCCGTATTTCAGGGTTTTTGCCAATGAGTCTTCGGTTGGGACTTGCAGGGCCTGATATCTAATATCTTAAAAAATTAAGTCCCTTTTCAAACCAAAATAACTCTAAAATACTATGTTTATTTATTTATAATATTAAACGGACAAGATGCCCTTTACAGAAGAAAATACTACATAATATCGAGATGGTAGATTGTCAATAAAATAAAACAGAAATGTAGAAAATTGCGGTAAATGAAGTCGAGTAACAAGTTAAAAGTTTAATGTCAAGAATCTTAAAGCCAGTTTGAATCTCCAGAGGCTCTGCACGTTCGTTAGACTTGAAGGCAAAAGATTCCACATACGTTTCATACGATTTACAGAAGAATAAAAACCAAAATTAGAACGTGAAAGCGTTTTATTCAAAACTCTATGCTTACATAAAGAATAAGAGAGACTACGTTCGTGAAAAAGGTTTATTAATTCTGGACAACGGATGATTTTACGAATAATCTTAAAAGTAAAGAGACAATCATGAAAGTGGTGTAATGAACTGTGTAAAATATACTAATATATATTTATTTATAATTTTATAGATTTAAAGGAAAATTAGTGCCTGGTAAATAATAATATACAATGTCGATATAATATTCAAGATTTCAAGTGTATTTATTTACTTATTCTACGGCTAGCGAATAAGTAAGTTAATTAGGATATGTATGGACAAAATTACAATATATTTAAAATCTCAGCGTGACGATCCAAATCTAATATTATTGTACAAAATTGATAAATCTCTAATTTTTACACTAATAAAATTGTAACCGTTACGGCATTTGCGAACTTTTTACATAATGTTTTGCGAAACAACTTAACTTGTATGTGGTAGTATTCAGGCCGATGGCTGCCCTCGCTCGTAGTGATTGATTCCGCCGGACATTTCATTCAAACCGCTGCAGTTGATGGGTATTATACCATATTATGATGATGGTGTTGTCGAAGAAGGTGCATATGGCTTCCTAATGTACATATGCGTGAGGACTAGTGTGGTCACCAGGAGATGTATATCAGCGATGATTGGAGCTGTTGAGCATCCTGAGCGAGAGAGGGCGAGCTCTCCTCGAACTTTAGCTCAAGCTCTGCTTTCCCCCACTGTCTACTGTTTATGTTCTTAATACTGGGTACAATCGACACATGATTGTACCTAGCCGAAACCTCTCACTACCACACATTTGCGCTCGCATGTATGATTGCTCGCAATACCGTTACAACTGATGGTTTATCATAATTTCAATCTTACCAATAGAAAGCTGAGATGAAATCCTTTTATTTGAAGAAAAAAGTTTCAACCATAGTATAACCATAGTTGTGCCCAATATGATTTACTGCTCATAAATCTGGTCGTCGTTTATTAAAAAGAAAATCATCATTAGAATCAATATTTCATAAATTTATCAGAAACCGTTGGTTTAAAACGCGGAAGCCCGTACACAGTTCCGAGAATAGGTTTCAACATTCGCATTATTAAATCGCTTTAACACTATCACGATCGTATACTTGCATTCAAAATTTTAAATATTGTTTAAACCCTTAAACTACGCCCTTCACAATCACAGATCGATAAAAGTGAACAGCTCCAGTTCATATTATGGTTTTTACTCTACAGTGAACTATTTGAAATGGTTCTGGAACCTTTTACATCAGGGACAACTAGTATATCATCAAAATTATAAACGTTTATACCAACAATATCCTTACTTTTTGTCAAATTTTAATTTTACCCTTAGTTTCGATGTACTATAATATTTTCATATTATCTTAGATTATTTATCTTTTGTACACGAGCGTTTGTAAGCCGCCTGTACAATAATAATTTCTATTTTACATTTTCATCACGAAGAGCTTTTAGCACATTTAATATGATTAAAATAAAAAAAAATAAATAATAAAAATAAAATAGAAAGATCAATAATTGTCAGTTATTCATTTTTAGGCACGACCGCTTCTCGGGAGAGCCTTATATTTTCACTAGAACGAAAATTGTAACACCTCAAAAATCAATAATTTATCGTATAAAAACTGTTTTCCACCAAAAATGAGTCCATTATAAGTGTTCCCCATGATGTATGCATGTCTGTACGTATGTACGGAACCTTGTGTTCACATTATCATATCGAAAAATGCATCAAATTCGATCACAAATGGACGTACATCTTCGTCT
>JAYJLV010000027.1:1361687-1375452 GCA_036873485.1 Torymus texanus | reverse complement strand
TGTGTGTGTGTGTGTGTGTGTGTGTGTGTGTGTGTGTGTGTGTGTGTGTGTGTGTGTGTGTGTGTGTATATATGTATCCCGTATGTCTCGCTCCAGAGCGAGAGAGCGCGCGAGAAACATGTGGGCGTCAAAGTCCTTTCAAAATGCGCGAGAGCCGACTCATGTGCACACACACATATACGTATAGACGCATACTTACGTATACTACCGATATCGAGATACGTATTTGTTTTGTAGATATTTGCTGCTGGCGGTACTTGCCACACGAATGACGATGATATTAGATTAACTTTTTTTTTTATCAGATCTCGTGGTTTTTCGGAACACCTACTTGTTGTTTACCTTTATTGGGTATTTGCACAATTGTCAGTTTTCTGCTATACGGAGAAAACTGTATTCTGTTTCGTGTGTGATATATATATATATATATATATATATATATATAGGTTTCACTAGTCTCCTGAATGTGTGTATTAGGAAATGAATATTTTGCATGTTAACATGCTAAGCATCCAAGTTATGTTACATATTTTTATTTATAATAGAACTCACATAATTAAAGTATTCTTGAATAAACTAATTAAAGGAAATGCTTTAGATGTAATATGAGTTACTATCTATATATTATTAAAACTTTTTTTTTTAACTAAAGAACAATAAGGTTTTTAGTATTATTACAAAAAAGGCATAGTATTTATACTATTAAATAAACTAATTCAAACACTATAACTTTACAGATCCTGGTGGTGGTGGGAGTGGTGGAGATAATGAAGAAAAAGATGTGTCAGCTTGTGCTGGCTGTCTTAACAGTATTGACGAAGATGAATTCATTCAAGCACTTGGTCAAGAGTGGCATGTTGACTGTTTTCGGTACGTGAAATAAAAAGCTCTATTCGTGTTTTATAAACAATAAGATACAAAGCATTCGTAAATGAAACTAATAAAAAAATATTAAATTATAGATGCTCTGCATGCGATGCAGCATTATCCTCCTGGTACTTTGAAAAGGATGGATTATTGTTTTGCAAAGAAGACTATTGGGCAGCCTATGGAGAGGCCTGCCAGGGTTGTGGCCTCATTATTACTGGCCCCGTGATGCTAGCTGGAGATCACAAATTTCATCCAGAATGTTTTGCTTGCAATTCTTGTGGAACCTTCATTGGGGATGGCGAAAGCTATGCCCTAGTGGAAAGATCAAAACTGTACTGTGGTATCTGTTACAAGAGACAAATGCAACCTCACAACAAAACAGCAAATTATCCCTTTGTCAGGAAACCACACAGTATAAGACTGGTAGAAATCCCTCCGAATACCAACAACCAGGAAAAACAGCGAGGAATCAGACTGACATTAGACAGTACACCTAGCCCAAGAAGCTGTGGTGGGGCATTGCTTCGTATTGCAGAGTAAGTCAAATGTTTAGAATCTGATTCATTTTATGATAAAATCTTTGAAATTATAATGGTTGTACTAAACATAACAAGCGCTTTATAATAATCTTGATACAAATTGTTACCAATTTCATTGATCAATAAAATTATACAGTGAAAATATTAATTTTTTATAGGTAATAGAGTCTTCTATAATATTTGTAAAGAACAAAGTACTCCATTACTGTTTTACATTACAATTTGTATCATTAATAATAACAGTATTTTTATTTGGTTCCCTATAAAATCATTTTATTGATAATACCCATATTATTAACATGCTGAAGTAAACCAATATTGAAATCTACAATAATTTATAACTGGCTTCAATTTACGTGCATGTTAAGCATACAGAAAAGAATATCAATTGAATATATAACGTTAAAGTTTGTAATTGTAGTATAAATTTAAAGCTTGTAATAACTCCCAACTAAAATGCAGGTTATTAAGAAATGTTCGTGGAAAGATCTGTAAGCTGGTGGCCTCTATGACGGAGGTTCTCTTTAGGCTATGCTGCCACTTCTCTAATTATAGGTACTACCAATAATAAATCAATAATGAGCACATATAATTTGTTATATAAATGCGACTTTATGCATACATATACAGAAATTGCAAATATTTTGCCTTGAAATATAAAAATAGATAATGTAATCTATCAATGCTCTTTTTATTGCACACATTGTCAAGGTCTTTCTTCAAAACGCATGTTTGTCATTTTTTTGTTTTTCACCTTTTAAACAATATTTTTTCACTCATTAAATAACAGTTTTTTTACTTGAACTTTGAAAAAGTATTAAACATTATGTGACTGACTAAAAATGCAAATTTCTATAACTAAATGTTAGAGATTATGAATTTTGAGCTTTTCATTTAATTTCTGTGCATCTCTAGAGTATTTATGTGCTTTTTTAATCAAAACTTAATAGCAAGCTAATTTATTAAATATATTACAAATAAAAAATATACATCACAAATAGTTTGCTAGCTTTATTTATTTTTTAAATGATGTGGCTAATGCATTTGTTAATAAAGTGTGATGTTTTTAGTTTAATATTATTTTGACAATCATTGATAATTTCTCTAAATAAGTCAAAATATGAAAGAAAATGTTATAATCATTTGAACATTCTCGAACTCTACAATCACTATTATTTCACCCCATTTTTCATTAACTTCTATGAAGTGCTCTTGAATATAGTTTTAATCAAATGATTAAAGCTTGCATATTTAGTAATGCTTTGAGATTCTACAACAATATGAATAAAGTTATTATATTATGTTTATTGGTGGTGGTTCTAGAGTTTAGTCTAGAATAGAAGTTTGAAACTCTATTACTTCAGTAAAGAGTTACTCGAAAAAAATCCTTATTGAAAAAATTAGTATGCACCAGAAAGATGCATGTTTCAACACTCCACTAAGAAAAACTAACCAATTATTAATTGATAGATATTGATTAAACAACAATACAGGAAATGAAATTTTAGGCTTAACATGTCCAGTGATCTCATGTCTTTACATATTGGCGATCGAATATTAGAAGTAAATGGTACTCCTGTTAAAGATCAACCTATAGAAAGCATTGAAAATCTCATCAGATATTCGGACACTGTTCTCCAGGTTAGTAACAGTCACTAATAAATTTTTAACAAAATTCAAAAAACCCGAGATAAAAGCTTTTCCAATTTCAAGTAGAATTCCAAAATCATAATTTTATAAAACGTTTACAAATAGCCATGATGCAATTTCAATGTTTAATCGAGTTTTAAATTGGCATTATCGATGAAGTTATTGAACCTCTGCTTCTTCGCAAAAAGACCGTCAGCTATATAGAACCACGAAAAAAAGTCGTCCGTCACCCTGCGCTTTATGTATACATATTGAGCGCTCGCGTGTCAAATAATAAATAACCTTTTGTTGCACAGCTGACGATAGAACACGATCCGGACGCTGTGTCGTGGCGGCCGACGTTTTCCACGGCCCACTCGTCAATTATATCGCGAACGTCGAGCCCCAAGACGAGTCCCGAGAGCAAGGAGAGATTGTTCAAAAGACGCGACGAGGGATACATAAGCGGCACGGCGCGTAGCCGACAGCTGAGGAGGACCAAGGACCCCAAGCAGAAGGAGCGCAGCAGTTCAATGTCCCGATTGCTCGACGGGTAAGAGCTCTATTTTATTTATAAATGCATGCATATACGCACGTCGACCCAGCTGCGAAGAAAGTTTCGCGCGAATGAGGGACGCGATCTATTGAGAGGAAGTGAATCTTTTAAAAGGGTTCTCTTCCGTTCATCAGTTTGTAATAGTAGTATGACATTTAATACTTTTAAAGGTTTATTTGATTAATTGATGTAATAATAAACCTTAAGTGGAATGAAAGATCAATAATTAAATAATTGAGCGAGGAGTATTTAAACGTTATTCTTTATAAAATAAGGAAAAGAAACATTGGGTTATATACTAAGTTGTTACTCAAGGATATTTTTGTTATGAAATATACAGTTTATACAAAATTTAAAAAGAACAATTAAAACATACTTAAATAATTGAGATTCCTTATGAATAGATAGCTCTGATCGATTCAGGTCATCGACTATTTCAGCGAATGAAGGAAGTATATTATTAATGTTGCCAATTTTAGAACGTCGCCGACGAATCCCACTTGCGACCTGAGTCGAACCAGATCGTTTCGGGTCGAGCCAAAGAACCAGAGGATATTCAGGGCCAGCGACCTCGTTAAAGGAGAACTTCTTGGCAAAGGATTCTTTGGGCAGGTATATAAAGTTACGCATCGGGATACTAATGAAGTTATGGTGCTCAAGGAGCTGTACAGGGTCGATGAAGAAGCCCAGAAAAATTTCCTGAAAGAGGTACATTACAAGTTCGCCACATTCATTTTTTTTCTAATTTATGAAAAAGAAATCATTCAAGTTTTAATTGGAAAGTGCTCTACGCAAGCTTTAATTAATCGATTTTTTATTTAATTAGGTTGCAGTATTGCGCTCGCTCCACCACAACAATGTACTACGCTTTATCGGCGTACTTTACAAAGAAAAGAAACTACATCTCGTTACTGAATTTATATCAGGGGGCACGCTTCGAGCTCTTCTGCATGACACCAGCGAAACTTTACCCTGGGAGCAACGTACTTCCTTTGCCAAAGACATTGCCGCTGGTATGGCTTACCTTCACTCGATGAATATCATTCATCGTGACTTGAATTCGCACAACTGTTTGGTGCGCGAGGACAAAACTGTTGTCGTAGCGGACTTTGGCTTGGCAAGAATAATACAGAACAACAATGCACCCGATAGACATAGTCCGGGTAAGAACATTTAACAGTTTTATTAACTGTAAATATTTTAAATGAATATAATTCACGTTTTTTAATTCTGATCTACCCTTATGTGTTTTGTAACAGGTAAATACAGTAGACGGTCGGATGGTGAAGTGCGAACATCTCGTAAAGAACGTAAAAAGCGTTACACAGTAGTGGGCAATCCATACTGGATGGCTCCAGAAATGATGAAGGGCAACAAATATGACGAGAAAGTTGATATATTTAGCTTCGGCATCGTCATGTGTGAAATAATTGGTCGTGTACAAGCTGATCCAGACTACTTACCGCGATCTTCAGATTTCGGTCTCAATAAAAAAGTCTTCAAAGAAAAGTTCTGTGCGAATTGTCCTGAATGTTTCTACTTGATAGCATTTCTTTGTTGTGACTTAAATCCAGATAAAAGACCGCCTTTCGAGGTAATGGAAGTTTGGTTTGAAGGATTGGCAATGCACCTCTCGGTCGATGCGCCGTTACCTCCAGAGTTAGACTCGGAGATCAAGAATTATGCAGGTCCAAGTCCAAATAGTAGCGAGTCAACGACCCCGGATGTTTTGAGTCCGCAGTTAAAAACAATCACAGAAGGACAGGTAATGATCATATATTATGTTTATTAACCTTTTAAAATCTGAACAGTAGTTAAAAGGTTGATGCAAAGGTATAAAAGAAATTTATCTTAAAATTTAGAGAAAAAAATATAAATATATTTAATTGACAGGTACACCGGGAAAAGAGGCGAGTGAGTGGTTGTGACGATAGTACAACAGAGTCAGACTTTTACTTGCAAAATAGCGAGTGTAAAGAAAATATTGAAGTTCCAGCAAAGAATGCCAAACAAATAGAATCACCAACAGTCGACAGTGAGAAAAGATATTCGAGACAGAACAGTAAATCAAAGGAAACTAGCGTCGACGCAACTAATAATAAATCGTCTAAAGCCAATTCATACTCCAGGCAAAGTAGCAGAAGTAGTACATGCAGTGAAGATGCATCAACTGGTGATCGTCGACGTGGTTCCAATTCTTCTCGAACAAATTTGGTAAATAAACTTTTTAAATTATGTTTGTAAACCTTATAAACGTGTATTCTGCTACGTTTAATCAAAGGAACGTGACAAAATTTAAATCGTCTTTGTTTATCAGTATTACTGATTTCTCATTCGTACGAATTATTTTGTCAACAAAAATGTTAAATCACTGCATTCATATTAGGTGCTTAATAAGATTTTAATTTTATAATATGTAAAGTCTTGTTTCATAGACAAGTTTTATTTTTTAGTCGATAGTATGTTAATTTTATTCTTATACCTTAAAAGTCTTAAAAACCTAAAATTAAAAAATACGAACATATTTTATTGAGTATTTATTGTACAAACAGGTCGCAACGGAGAAATTTGCTCTAGAAAAATATCCAAGTATAGAAAAAATGAAATATGTCGGACAGGCCGACAGTCCCTGCATAGTTCCTACCTCGTCATCCAACTTTATTTGCAACGAATCCAAACGATCATCTTATCGTGTCAATCGTCCTCGTGGTGACAAAAAATCTCGTGACGACTCTGTACCCACCGAAGAAACAAATTCGAAGGCTGAAAACTCAAAGTTTAAGCCTCTGAATTCCACGGGAAATCTTGTGGGTATGTACTTAAGACAAATCGGTAAATCTATTGTTACTCCTTCGGAAAAAGAAAGTACGTCGTCTTGCTTACAAGGCAGCAAAAACTCATACAGCGTTAATAATGACGTTGAGTCCAAAAGTAAATCAATAAATTCAACGTCAGCTGTCGTACCTTTGAGGCGGACAAAAATATCGCCAACAAAAGAATCGCCTTCAAAAAGTGCGTTTACATGTGATGCAGCAGAATCCAATAGTACTGAAGACTGTAAAAAGAATAAAAAGCCAAAGGCCACGGAGCCAGCAGCGACGAGAAAAAACAGCAATAAACGTAGGCATAGAAGACGAGGTAAATCCGACCTCGGTTACGTCGAAAGTTTTTCTTTCGATGACGCGAACCCCACAAAAGTCGAAGAAGAAAAGGACAATAATAAAGAGGAGGAAAGTGAAGACTCAAAATATATTGAAAATGAGTTACTTCTTGAAGCGAGTTCGGATTCTTTCGATGTCTACGACGAATACTATAAGAATTCTAGCGTAGAACGTCAAGATAGCTTCGGCTCGGACAGCGCCGTCGGTACGATGAAGAGCGATTTCTTCGCCGACATCGACCTTGCCAAAATCAGAGACGGTTCCTCGGCAATATTGCAGGAGTTGTGTCGCACACCGGAGAAAAGCTCAGGAACCCCGAATCGAGCGGCTTCGCCGTTCGAAAGCACAGCTCTATAAGAGCGTGAAATGTTCTCTTTTGACATTGGTGTGTTAAGCCGCGTTTGAAAGAATTTTACCTCTTTTTCTGTGGTGTTTTGGATGTGTTTTGAAAAGTATTGAAAAGATTTATGGTGCGAAGATTTTTTCAGAATGACATTTTTGTATCCCTGGTAAAAGAATTTGAAGAAAACGAGTGAGTTCTAAAAAGCAAGGAATTGACAAGCAAAACTTCATAAATCTATAACTGAAAAAATATTGAATTAGTTTTCTTGAACGAGTAGTGTACGTGGAATATTACTCAGTACAAAGTTCAAAACAAAGTACAACACAAATATTATACTTTTAATCAAATTAGAAATATATGCAGTTTTGTTTTACATTTCCTCAAATGTAGGTAAAATAATACTAAAAGACTGGATAATGTAGGAATTGAATATCCATTTTTCAACTGACGAATTCCTACGGTAACTTACAATACTGAAAAGTGGATAAGATTTTCTTCTTAATTTTACCAGGGTGTAACTCTTTCATTAGAAGTACACGATACATAATATTATTTAGATGATCAATTTAGAAAAAAATTCTTTTAGAAATTGTATTTGCTTGCATTGTTGTTAACACATTGTAGTTTTTATTATAAGACTTAATTGACTAGACTAAATTTAAAAACTTTAGACTAGCTTAATGGCATGAAAATGATTTAAACGATTTTTGAAACACATCTATACACAAAAAATTAAATTAGTTTCTTATATTTGATTGTAGTGCTAAGTGGTTTTATGTCAAAAATTTTATTTAAATTTTTATGTTATAATAGTGCAAGAAAACTTTGTCTATTAAAAACAAAAAAGTACACTTCTAAAAAAATATTAGAAGCCAAATCAGCTTTTTCTACATAAGTATTTTGGTATTATCAAAATTTCTAATAAATTACTAAGTCAAGGATTAAGACAAAGTTTTATTGCATAGATACTATATTTTATGTTTGTTCAGTTTTCGTTTAATTTTACAATTTTAATAATTTTCAACTTCTTAAGTTAATGCTTGAGTCTCAAGTAATTTGTAGGACTTCTGTACATTATCTACACTGATCTGAATTTCTTTATATAATTTTTCTCAATGAATCAAAACTGGTATATAGATGATTACGTAATCGTTGTTATATTGCGGTTTAATTTTTTATATACAAATTTTTTTACTGGTAAACGTACCAAAAGTGGCGCGTTTTTCTAATCAGTATTATAGCGAGTATCGCTTATCGAATATATTCAAAGTATACTCTAAAATATGCGATTTTTTACGAGTCGTGATAAAATAATAAAGTTTGCGAATGTATCTCAAAAACATTCGATACATTCCCATTGCAGGCATGAATACCTTTCCTTTTTCCAAATACAACTATATGTTATTTAAAAAAATTTGTTTAACTTAATCTCTTTAATTTATTTCCTTTCGTGCTGTTTGACTTTAAATATTAATGTAAATGTTAATCATTGAACAAAATAATTGAAATTATTTTATAAAATTATCATTTGTTGCGATAGATAAAAAGGTGTTTGTGTCTGTTTATTGATGTAAGCTACGCTTTTATTTGCGTACTCTGAATAAAAGCATTCCAAGCATGTATTAAGCCGCGTGCTCCGGTTGCTTGCCAAGCTGGTCGTATATTAGAATTTAGAAAATGAAGTGAAGACCAGCTAAATATTAATAATAAAAACCGCTTTCCTAAGTACATAAAAGGTGTCTTAAAAAGGCTTGTAGAAATGTAATGTTTAGACGTGTCGCGCACTCTTCCTTTACTTTGTTCTAAAAGGATGTATTTTTTAGCAGGGAGTGGATTCGGTATTTTTGAAAACAAATAATTACAATTGTAATAATGATAAATAATAGTTTAGAAAATATGCAACTTTCAGTAAATAATTCTAAATTTTTCCTAAAGATTTCAAATTAATAAACGTCATTTTGTATAGATTTCGTCCTTATATTCTCTAAAACTTCACAAGTTTTAAATATCAAATGTACAAATGTAGTGGACGTAACTACATATCGGCAAAATGCACAAATTCTAATTATATTTTCTACCCATTCATAGAAATTAGTTAAAGAACTATGTCAATTCAATTAAATATTTAGATATTTGAAGAATTTATACGCACAAAATAAATTTTGAAAGAATTTCAAATAAATTTAATCTTGTCGATGTATATTATTATAGGTAACTTTTAATTAGTAATACGTTTTAGAAACGTGTACAAACTGAACTAAATAACAAATTTTTGACGCAATTTAAAACAAAATATTTAGATTTCAAAAATCATCGATTTGACTCCCTGCTAGCTTAGACTGTCGAATGGGACCGATACTGTATATCGTTGTAATGATATACCGAATCACAAAAGAGCGTACTTTATTGACAGTACGATGTATTATCACTTTCACCTCCAAGTTATACGTCACCCGTGTGTATTTGTGTCCAAATCATAATTGTTTTCAACACGTGCAATGAAAATGGAGCCCGTTGTTATTGAAGGTGAAAATGACTATACATAGGATTGAATTGTACAGAACGCTTTGAAGTGTACATAGTTTTGTATATATATTTAGAAATTTGTTAACGTGTTCGATAAACATGCATCATCAAGTCTCGGGAAAACATCTGTTCGGAATCCTTCACGTTGACTTTATATAAAGACTTAGCGATTAGAGTTTTTGTAATGTTGTTGTTACACTTAAATTATCATTTATATTAATTGGAAATTTGCGTCTAAGATAACGAAAAATTCATTTAACTTAATGCCTGGAAAATTTTTCTCGGAAATATTTAATATTTTTATAAATGCAAACAACAAAATTATTCTCTATTATTCAGTTAATTGTTAGCTGAATATCTTATTGATATTCTTACTTTTTTTCATGTTACTATGCAAGTTTCCAATTGAATTAATCTTACGTACATCGAATACTGGATAATTAGATTTTATCATGTTTATATTTCATCATCGAAGTTTTAAATAATTTACTAAGTACAGTAGTGCCTTTATTTTAAATAATCAAAGTGTAGATCAGATGATTGCCCGAGTGTGTCGCATTATTCATGGGACTCTGTTTGCCATCTGAATTCACTCAATGCAATATGTACACAATTTAGAAATACGCCTAATTTCTCCCTATTCCCTTAAAGATCATGTTCTATCTATGAGATTGAAAATCCAGTATTTATATTATGCAGTTTATGCTGTTGCAAATGTATATTATACTTTTTCCAAGAAGTGTATCAAGAGGATACAAATGGGTTTTTCTAACTCTTATATCGTACTATCATATTTTTTATAGTTAATTAATATATAATATTACGTAATAAAATGCACATGTATTTTCAAATTCTGTCTTACTCAATGAGCATTATCCTTTAATCATTTAATTAGATTTTTTCAAACAACGCAATTCGTTTAATATTTTGTTATCTTAATAAAAATGTATTTAATTATTTTTTCATAATATAAAACAACAATATTGATTTTGTTATTTTTCTAATATACTTCATATTTCCACAATTTTTAGCAGTTTCACTTACACGTTTTAAAATCTTAAAGAAATTCATAATTTTTGTAAAATTTTATAAGAATTTTACGTATATATTACATATTTATACAAGTGTAAAAAATCTATAACACGGAATTCAGAAGGAAAATGAACTTACCATCTGACGAAACGATACCGGCTGGTTTTACCCTGGACAAGGCGCTACATTAACATATACATGTGCCAGCCAACAAGTTCTACGATATGCACAAAGATGGCACTCTAAACTAGTTTTAGTAGTAGTAATAGTACTTTTGATGGCCGTGGTTCTCACGAGAGATGCCGATATGCCATATTAAAACTTGTTTGTTTATACTCCAAGGGAGTGAAATTTGTTTGTTAGCGAAGTCTATAGATAGTTGGAGGACGCTACCTCCCCAACTACTGGACCTACAGTTTCAAGTGGGTTCCGAACCACCGAGACCACGGTGAAAGTAAGCACATGAAAAATTCGTGTTTCAGTGGTGTCGGCTTTTTCACGGGAGCGGGAATCGAACCCGAGACCTTTATGGTACTAAACTAGTTTTAGTAACCAAAACGACCATTTCTTAATTTGAGTATATAAGTTATTACTTTTGTGTTAATTTTCTTGTTATCTTAAGATGTTTATTTGTTAATATAATACAAATTTAAAATCACCTTAACTTATTATAACAGTTTTCTGCTTTCTGAATTATTTATGATATTTTAATTCATTTTATGAAATTTTGTTTAAATTTAACAATCGAATATATGTATAAACTATTGAAAAACATAGTTTTCTTTTATTTAATTATATTTTATTATTTAATGAATATTTACCTTTATATTCTGATATCATTTCTGAATTTTGTAATAACTTAAAATAAATGTTTGCAGTACTTTTCGATAGTGCAAGTTATTATATTTGTCATGTGTATCGAACATCATTTTATGATACTTTGTGTGTTAAATTTCATTAGTATAAGCACACTTGCGTTTAGTGTGCACGTAAGTGGTACTTATCCCACGGAGTGATTTTTTATACTCATCAGTTTCTATACTTTAAAAAATAAGTAACGAAAAAAATGAAAGAAAACCAAAAAAAGAAGCAAAATACTTAACTATATTACGTACAATCTCCAGATATTTCGTGCCGACCGTGCATTTCCCTTCTAAACAAAGAAAAATTTACGGAGATCTCTAGACCATTCTTACGCCGCGCGCTCGTATAGCTTGGGCAGGAGCATTGCACAGCGTGTGTATATATATACACACACACGACGCCATTTTCCGAGACCAAGAGACTACCTCTATATATACGTGCACTGCCGCATGAAGCGCGCGTGCGAGCGTAAAAAGCGCGCAACACGCAAAGTCGGCGAATCGCGAAAATTCGCCCCAGCGCGAGAGAGCGAACACTTTCTACCGAGGGCGAATTTTCCTCCTTCGCTCTTTATTATCATTTTATTCGGCGCCCGTGCTCGTTACTTTTCTCTCTTTCTCTTCGCGCACACACGTGCAACAGCATCCCCAAGTGTATATATAGGTATAGAAGTTTATATATCGCCGCTGCGATTTCCTTCCTCGCCACAGTTGCGCGCGCGATGCTGAATTTAAGGTTTCCGTCGACCTTGCCCAGCTATAAATTTCTACACTACACTGTGCTGCGAGCCGTTTTCTCTACCCCTCTCTCTCTCTCTCTCCTTATTTCTACCGCTTTCCTGTGGCTTTTCTTTCCATTTCGAACGGAGTCGTCCGCTCTTTTTTTCCTCGTGCGTCGCCTTTTTTCTTCGAGAACGTAAATTGAATTCTCCTCCTTTTCGCGTTCGGAGTGAAGTTGAAAAAAAAATAAAGGAAAAATAAGAGGAGCTTAGGTTTAGGGATATTGTTTTGAAATTCGGAATTTGCACAGTGAAGAAAACATTTGAAGTCATTCTTTTTGTCGCTAGTGCGATACTTTAGAAAATTTATTGTTATTACAATCACCATTTGAAGTTTAATTTACGTTATACTATTTTATTTTTGCTTTTCGTGTAACTTTATTTCTAGGTCATCATAATAAATGGCATTAATGTGTGTGTAGTTATAACCATCTTAATTTTTTAAATTTTAATATATATTTTATCAATATTCTTTGTTCTCGTCTAATATTATCTATATAATTGTTAATTTTATTTGTTAAGTATTCAGTTTTCAATTTTCAGTAGTCAGTAAGAAGTAAAGTAAAATTGTATTTAAAAGAAAATATCCGCAATTGAATTGAAATACGTATATTCTTGTAAGCATTTAAAAACTTAATTTCTTTTATCTTGCAAAATAATGGCACCGTTTTTCTAATTCTTTAGGTATAAAATATTTTAAAACGTATATGTTACTTATCACAAATACTCAAGATTCACGAATGTTTTTCCTAGTATCAACAGTTGTTCTAGTAAAGCATAAGATACTATAAAGACCTTCACACTCTACTATACAAAATAAAAAATTATGTCAATTCAAATTTAATAATGAATTGAAATAACAAAATTCGTTGTATATATATATATATAGGAATCTACATTTAATCTCATTATTTCCAAATTATTTAATGTCATCACTCAACCGACGATGCCTCAAAAACATATACATAATGCAAGAAACCAGAAATCCCTATCTTCATCATCAACAAAAAAAAAAAAATATCTCGTCTCTTATTTTTATCTAGACAAGACACACACCAAAACGTAAAACCCGACCGACAACTTGCTCGCACTTACGCGCGCGCGCGCATCCGTCTTCGGCACGGCGCGGCTCATGTCGTCAGCGCGCGGAAAATCACGTACGAAAAATGAAGCCTCGTAAACGCTTGGCTGTACACTTTCTTCCTTCCCTTCTCCTCTTTCCCTTCCCTCTCTACCCTCGGCTGGTGCTCTATCGCGATAGTGCCATTATGTGGATTCGTGATTTGCATATTTCAGAAAGCGCTGCTGCTGCTGCTGCTGCTGCTGTTGCGCGCAGGAAAGCATAAACAACTTGCGGCGGCGTGTGGAACAGTGCACACGCCGCGAAGAAAGATAGAGAGAGAGAGAGAGAGAGAGAGAGAGAGAGAGAGAGAGAGAGAGAGAGAGAGAGAGAGAGAGAGATAGAGA
>JAYJLV010000027.1:1309755-1331144 GCA_036873485.1 Torymus texanus | reverse complement strand
TGGTAGATCAATGATTCGTATGTGAAAATTTGATCAAGGTTGAGTTGATTTTTGTCGTATATAAATTTGTTTTTGTTCTGTAGATTTTTTATTCTGCCTGCATACGCTCCTCTCCATGCGATGATACCATAAGTTACTATGCTATGGAAGAGCGCTAGTTATTTTGGGCTTATTTTGCGGCTACTTATTTTGTAATTTTTACAATATCTGAAAATTTTAGTCTGTCCCACGGCTACTATATAAAAAATAGTAATTTTTTTTACATTTCTGTTAAAATTTTCTGGAAAGATCATAAGTTTAAGGCAACTTCAGTTTTTAAAAGGATAAAAAGGTACAATTTTTTGAAAATATCATATATACTTCATTTTTGCCATTAGTTTCTTATCAATTCATTTTCACAGAAATATTCTGTTGATTCAGTAAACTATAACCAAATCCTTCTAATAAAGTTGAGCTACACTGTTACACAATTGACTATGGTTAAATAAATCTACAATAAATCTTCGTCATATAATCTCTTGACGAGCAGTTCATACCCGATAGGTATATATATGATACTACTGCAACGACGATTCAATCCGTGCGCACGAGATGCATAATGAAAAATTAACGCGATAAATACCCACCGATATGACGACAACTGCATATATATGCAGCCCCCCATGAGCTCTATATAGAACGTCACAATGGATCGACCAATAGCAAGCGACCAAAGTGCAGCGTGCGAGCATATATATATATATATATATATACATCATCAGCACACAGTGAGTGCATCAGTAGTACGCGCCTCTTTCACCCTCTCTCACTCTCTCTCTCTCTCTCTCTCTCGCGTATAACGTAGTACACGTATATACGCGACATCCATGAATAATACAGCGACGTCTTCGCTTTATTGATCTGCATCCGAGATATATTCCCACACACATAACGAGTTTGCGAACTATCGAATTGGCGCAGGTGTGTTATACGACGACGATCGTTGTTGTATCCCGACGGCTTTTTCTCGCTCCCACGTGTGTGAGTGCACTGTACTGTCGCGGTTCTTGGAAACAAAAAGTACGAAAACAGAAAATGAAGTGAACAGCGAGGCCGGTGGTGTGTGGATAAGCTGATTACCGTGTCTGCGTAATGTATAGGTGAAGTTACGGTGAAGTCATATTATGCAACCCATTTTTTAAGTAAAGGACCGGAAAAAAGTTCAGTTCACCGCGTAAGAGAAGTTGAAGTTGTTTATTTTATAATTCTATATTTTTTTCGCGTAATTTTTAATTAATAAGCGCTTAATTTAATATATTTAATACCTATATTTTGTCGAACATCACAAACACCATAGGTAGAATTGCATTGAATATAATACACATTGTGCATGTAGTTGGTTGAAAAATATGTTAAACGCAAGAAGTACAGAGAAAAAAAGCGCATCAGCTCTAAACCTCGACAACCAGCTCAGCAGCGAGAAAAGTCGCGAAAATCCGCGTCGCACCAATTTCCCCAAGGCGAGAGGCGCTCAAGCGAAGCCCACCAAGCTCACCGCCAAGCCCCACGCCTTCATTCTCCTCCTCCTCCCACCTAATCTAATAGTCCACCTCGTTCTCTTTCTCTCTCTCGTAGATAAGACGATTAACAAAAGTGCGAGAGCTGCGGGAAAAGCTCGCTGTATAGCCGTATATATAACACAGGACGATTAACTCTTAGGCGAGGAGGAGGGGGAAAAGAAAAAAGGTGTATATAGAACTGCGGAAAAACGCCGCGAGTCAAGTAGCCGACGACGCCCGGAACAAATACGCGCGCCGAAAGACAGAGAAGGAGAGAGAGAGAGAGAGAGAGAGAGAGAGGGCGAGAGTATATAGTGGAGAGAGAGGAGCAAGGAGAGGATGGGGGACGCACAAAAAAGAGGAGAGCGCGGCGCCTCGGCGGCGCCACCCCGACGATGCTGCGCGCTCCTTTCTCAGGCGGCAGCGGAGAGAGAGAGAGAGAGAGAGAGAGAGAACGAAGCAGACAGATATTCCTGTGTGCGTACGGAGAAGCCGATATATCGAGCGGAACGCGAGCCGATGCGAGAGAGTCTTTTTACTCGCGGGATGATCGCGAGAGAGAGCGTCGAGCGAGCAAACAAATCGGTTTAACGAAAAGGAGAGAGAGTTTTCGAGCCAGTGTGTGCAGATATGTGACTTTTCCCACCGTGTCTTTTCACGAGGATATTGTGTGGTGGTGTACGTGTAGGGTGACAGGAGTAAGAGGGTGTGAAGAGGATAAGGGAATTTTTTTAGTTGTTTCATTATTTCGATAATTTTAGATTGGTATATAAATATAAGTAGCTTGTATCTCTTGTATGGTATAGATAAATATTATAGAACAAGAAAAATTAAATGTAATAATGAAGTATCCGCATTATCATTATTCAGAATTTTACTTGGTTATACATAATTGTAAATTTGGACAAACCCTTCATTAGACTCGATAATATTTTTTTTATCAAAGAATTTTAACTTTTTCATAGTACACGTGCATTCGTAAAAAGGATGTTTTAGCAAATGCTATTTTGTGCAATACGCTGCAGGCATGAATACCGATTTTTAAAATTGGATATAAAATAACAATATATATTTAAATAATGAACAAAACATTTTACATGTATGAAGTGTACATTTATCTTTTATACAAATCACTCGAATAACCGAATGTATTTTTTCATCTAAAATGAAAACAAAAAAAAAATTTCCTGTTATTAATTTACTTTTGTTTTTACAATATACCGTATGAACATACATATCTATATGTATAGTCACATATAGGGAAATACAAAAAAAAAGTTGTACACTCAATTAATACGATGTCATCGAAGTAATAACAATGAAAATTGGGATATGAAAAATGTTTAAATTTTCGAAAATCCGATATTTTTATTCGAATCATTGGAGCACGAATTTTTTTTTTTTTTTCATTAAATGAAGATACGTGATTTACCGGCTCATCTCATCACGTCAATATTTTAATAAATTGTTAATAAACGAATCAACGTACGTACAATATGCGCTCCCACAAAAGTTAAATATTTACATTTGAATTTGAGAGCGAGTAATTAAAACCGAATCTCCTACTCTTTGTATAACAAATACAATTACGGTTAGAGACCTCATATAACCCAAGCAAACACAAAACTCGCAATTAATTTAATAATCCGCACGCAGTCAAAACACAGCCGTGAAAAATATATATTCCCTATATATGTTTTACAAGCAGTCACGATGGCGTTTCTGGCGCTCGACGACGCGTGTAAACACGCGGGTGGAAAAACCTGTTTTTCCACGCTTAGCTCGGCTTTATTTATGCCTGGCTATTTTTCAAGCCCTCACCCCCACGTATGTTACGATCGATCGCGTCGTCGGATTTTCGCACGCGTATACGACACTCTCGTGGCCGTCAATCGCTCACGCGAGCTCGTCTCTCTGTGTTTTTCTCTTCTCTGCCTCGGGCTTTTCGCGACACGTGGGCGGAACACGTGCGATTGTTTTGTTCGATTGTTACGGCAAAATCGCAAGCGAATCGTTCGCGTACGGGAGCTTAATTGCTTTGTCGTTTACGCCCGTTCGCTTCTTTCTCATCGTCGATGTATACGCAAATTCGCTATTTTGTTTGGGATATCTTTTACGTCACTCGAATTCAGTGTCGAATTTTGTGGTTGTATGAGATGTAAGATTCTTGAATTTATATGATTGATGTGACGAAGTACTGTTTTTTTATTTATGTGTGATTAATCTTTTATCGAATGAAAATATCGTTAAAGTTTTCAGATTTTCAATTCACGTTGGCTGAATGACATTATTTTAAATACATATTGGTATGCAATTTATACAAGGACGATTTAATGTATATTTTAATTTTCATTAAATTGTAAAGGGATGAAAAAAGCTTAAATTCAAAGTTTTGAAATATTTACTCAAAAACATTAATTTATCAAGAAGAAATAAGTTTTCAACGAAAGCAGAAAAATAGTTTAATTTTTTAGTGACTTTTCAAATAGATTTTCAATAATTCTTTTCTATTTTACGGGAGCTTATATATTGTGAATAAATTGATATTTTTATTACTGTATCAGATCTTCTTTTGCGATATAACTGGCGACATAAAGCTTCAATCAATTCGATGATCTGAAGACCAAATAATTTGTCTTTGTATAATTCGCTAACGCTTTAAGAATAAAAACAATAATACGTCATGTATAAGCTATTTTTCTGCTAAATGTATTACACGCTCAGCAGAACTACTTGTTTTAATTGAAGTATTTAGTTAAAAACTATTCGTTAAATTTATTCAAGCAAGACAAATAAAACTTGAAAAAAATCCCTTTCTCAAACCATAATTCAGATATATACAGACCATACAACTTAATCAAAATATCAACGCGTGAAATTCTTCATCCTAGTCTCGCAGCCACACGCTTTTATCAAATCCTAATTTATTTTCTGCCTTTAGCACGTCCCTCTTTACGCTCTGCACGCTTCGTCATCCGTTATACGCAGCACAAGCCTGTCTGTCACTCTCTTTCTCTCTCTCTTCCACTCTCCTACTCGCATCAAAAGCTTCGCCTTCGCCTCTCGCGTTTATGGTCCGCGGAGATTTATAGAGCTCTCGCGCTCTATGCGCTACGGCAGCAGCGGCGGCGGCGTCGACGATGGTGGCTGTCTCCCTAGCGCAGAGAAAATTAATTTTCCGAAGGCCCTATGACCCGCAGCGGCACTGTCGCCGTCGCTTCCGTGCACAACTCGCGCGCACTCGCGGCCCTTGAAATACGAGCTATCTTCCTTCCGCTCCTTTTTCCTTTTCCCTCAGCGCGTATATACACTTGTACGTATGTATACATTCGTAGTAGAGCAAACTCTGCGCGCATTGGATGCGCTTCTTTTTCCTTTGGTTGGTTTGCGTTTTCCCGTAGCGCGAACTCCGACTTGTCGCGGAACACATACAACGCGGGGACTTTTTTGGTCTTCGTTTGCACTGCGAGGTCTCAAAGAGGGAGAGAACGCTTTGTATCGGGGGAAAATTTTCTTTGTTTTTGAGCTTTGAATGCTTTATGTGACTTTGGATGTATAAAAGGAAGGAGTTTATATGGGAGTAACTCGTTTAGATTGCGAGGTTATTCGCGAGGTAAGAAAGATGTATTTTAACGAAAACAAGTTTTTTTTTCTTGTTGAATATTCCTGTGAACAAGTTTTACATTAGAATCTCTTGCACTGCACATTTTTTTTTGACAATTTTGTAATATATTATGTAATTATTATTTGAAATATTTTAATAACTGATGGGAATGGAAATCTTTTTTAATTCAACTTCATTTAATACGCAAGCGTCGTGAATTTTACCATATAAAATATCTCTCGATTGAAACAAAGACATGAAAACAACTATGGTATTATTCGTGTTGTCAACAGTACATTGAGTTTACAGTGCTATAAGCAAAGTTATTTGTGCGACTGTCGTGTATCGTCTGAAAGCCTACAGTGCGAGGCAAGTCAGGGCATCGCGCGTAGGGATAAATAATAACTTGTGTCGTCTGTTTATCGATTAGACCTGATTCTATAAGTCTACACTAAATCGACCTCAAATAGCAACGACACACATACCTGAGCTGAAAAGTCAGCGGGCTTTACTCTACTGCAGCTAAGCCGTTCCTATATTTCATTGAAGGAAAGTTCTATCACTATTACCACTAATTATTATAATTCCTTATACTCGGTCTATATAAAGGAATGTGGAATTGTTAATATAATTTTGCAACTACTTTCCGATAATACCATATTATCAAAATCTCCGTCTACTTTTTCATTCTTTTCAAATCCAGGTAAACCATTCTTTCGAACTTTCCCGCGGAAACGGAGCAAGTAAAAAAAGAGAAAACATCACGCAACGTTTTATCGCGGCCAAGTACAAAAAAATTTCTCTCTGATGCACGAGCAGCGACATTTCTTCTATATATATACACACTCTTTCCAAACATCACAGTCAACAATTCATCAATCAGCCATATGTCTGTATGCCATCGACGCGCAGCATTAAAAGCCAATCATAAATCAGGCCGCGAGCGATAATCGCAAGTGAGCGAGCGCATCCTGCCATCAGGTCGAATCGGAAATGAGCGATCAATCAGCTACGACCGCAGAGTCCGGTGTCACGACGGAAGAATCCGATAATAAACAATCATCAAGAGCGCGCGTTAAACGTTCTCGCGGACTGCGTCTCGCGTTCGTTTTTTTTTTCTTCAGCCTCGAGACGAAAATTACAAAATAATCATTATTAAGGGGCGAGCGCGCCGAGAGAAACGCGAATGCCGAGAAAAACACAGGATTATGACAGTGTGACTTAATTCCCACTCTCTCTCTCTGTCTCGCTCTTTTTCTTCCCCGTTCTCGCGGTGTAGAGCGAGATTATTAGCCTTTCCCTGTGAGAAAGAGACGTAGTGCACGTGCGAGAGATATCCAGTGTACCCCCACTTCGCCGCACTGACGACGAGCCTCGCTCGTGCTCCGAGATGCGTCAGGAGTAGGGGGTAGAAAGGGTGGGGAGAGAAGCGGGGGTACGCGCACAGCGAGTGGAAGAGGAGAAGTGGCGAGGTGGGCGGAGTCAAGTTCCGATCACGCCCATCTTGCCTCAGTGCTTTTTCCCTCTTCTTTTATTGCGCGTAGTCTCTCTCTCTCTCTCTCTCTCTCTCTCTTTCTGTCTATCTCGCTTGCTCGTTCGTTCGTTCTCGTCAAATGTATTTCGTATAGCAGATTATGACACGGTCTGCGCGATTATGATCGGGGAGAGAAAGAGAGAAAGAGAGTGTGTATGTGCGAGGGAGAAAAAGAGAGAGAGAGAGAGAGAGAGAGAACGAAAGAGCGCAGGATCCTCGGGATTTTTCTCTCACGAGTCTCTCGCCTGCTGCCTCTGGTGCCTTGCTCTTTTTCTTCGTATATATATTCTGGACTCGTACGTGTGTGTTTTATATTCGAGCGCACTTCTCTTTTTTAACCCCTCGCGCAGTTCGCTTCGTTTCTCGACTCTCTGCGTGCTCACCCTCTCCCTTTCGCTCCCTCGCCTAGAGTCGTAACTTTTGCACCCTACGCGTACGGCAGAGACGGCTATCGTCCATTTCTCTATGTGTATGTGTGCATACTTCTATTCTTGCCTGGATAGGTGTGAATGTGTGCACGTGTGTGCGGGTGTGTGTATATATATACACACACGTGGAATGTTCTGGGTGGAAAAGTTTATTCTCGACACGTGGCTTTATACTTGATACGTATTTGTTGCATTTACGATCAAGGTTAATTATAGACGGGGACACGCGTAATTGTTCTTATCGAGATGGAAGACTAACAAGTTTTTACGTCCACGTTTAATATCGTCTGAAATAAAAGTATGTAGAAGAGTGTGATTGAATTCATTTGATTGAAGCAGAGCCGTAATTATAAGTGATACAAAAAACTTACAGTAAATAAGTGTATTCTTATTTTTGTTTAAATGCTTACGATAATCTTTTTATTTAATTATTTTTTTATTAAAATTAACAAATGTAATTTCAAATGAAGGTAATATGGTATGAAAAAACTCGTAATGCAAAACAAAGCTTAATTATTCATTAGTAAAGAATCTAATTATTTTTTACAATTATTTAATGATATTTTAAACACTTGAAATACATTCTTAGTATCAAAGATAAGTTTAATAAAACGTTTAAAAGATTTTATAAATTTTCATACAGGTTCAATAAGAGTTCAGAGGATGCAGCTTTAAGTTTATATTAGTTTATATTTTATCAATTTGAAGAATTTATTTTTGTTTCGTCAGTGAAATATATTTTTTCTGATTTACAATAAAGTAATATCGTCATATTATTTTTCTACTAGTTCATGGTTGAATCTCTACAAAGTAAATTTAAATATTCAATTTGATAAATAAAATATGTTTTGTATACAATTCTAAAAATATATAGTATAATAAATCTTCTTGTTCCTACACATTATTGATAAAGATTTTTCAGGAAAATATATCCAAATACCAAGATATACAATTAAATGATAGAATACAATAAATAAAATTTACAGTATTAAGTGAGTAAAGGTAATTTTTTAGGGTCTAAGTGTTGTACAGTTCCCTTTTTTATCATAATGCATATTCAGTACACTGAAAGTAATACAAGAAGTATACTCACATTTTCTAATATAAATACGTTCCTCTGAAAACATAACAGGCATGAGAAATTTCCGGAATTAGATTAATAGAACGTGATACGAGTGTAGAAAAAAATTTCGACTAGCCCTTCTCTTCAACGCCTACTTTAACAAAAAATCGTCAAACATGTCTACCATCACCGTTGTTGCCACCACAGCGTCTTCGCACTCGATGTCGGAAGGACGTCGTGTTCCAATACAGCAAAGTACGACGGACAAGAAAGGGGAAATGAAGAAGAAGAAGATAAGAAGAAGACGAAGATGAAGAAGAAGAGGACGATGACGACGACGGAGGGTGATGGCTCGGGAAATATGGCTTTAGCCGTGTGCGATCGGAGACGGGGGAGGAGAACCGCGTGGCTGCTGCCCCCTTCCCAGGAGTGGGGGTAGGTGGCATTGGTGGGGGAAAGTCCGGTGCTGTGGCGGGCGGGGCGGTTCCCCCTCTCCTCACTGTTAGTCGCACACTCCCCCTACCCCTCGCACGGCCCATCCCCACCAAAACGCTGACGTTAGCTCTGTCCTCGTCGCAGCGAAAGATAGCCGGCGGATCGCGCTGCTCTGTGCTGCTTCTTTCTTTCTGCCGCTGCCGAGCGAACGTGTCCTGTCGGCGAGCGACGGCCAAGAGAGCGACGCGCGTGTGAATTTCACAACGGCAGGCCGCCTGCTATGGAAACTTGAGAGTCGCGAGCGATATTGTATAAAGAGAGCGAGAGAGATAGCGAACGAAGAAAAGAGAGAGGGAGAGTAGAACTAGCTAGGCAGTCGGCTGGCCTCTCTGATCGTTTTCCCGCGAAGCGAAGAGTTCTGCAGCGCGAAAGATAGCACGGATTTTCCGCGAGCCGTGTACCGCTGCCGCACTTTTTTCTGCCTCCGTTTTCTCATGTAATTAAATATCGTGCGAAGCGTGCTTTATCAAGGTTTTTGTTCATTTAAAGTTTTTTTCCTACAATTGCTTTGATGTGTGCGCACCTTTAATGATGCGATTTGGTTTTATTTTTGATGATTGCAGACAGTCCAGCATTGGAATTAAGCTATGAAGAAGTGTTAATTATTTCTAATGGAATTTTTCTCGCATCAAATATTTGTGTTTGTAAAAAAAATTGTGAAAGATTTAAACCTGACATCGGTTGATAATAGCAGGAGAGTACTAAAATGTAAACTACTAGTACAAATACGTAAGTAAATATTTCTTTGAATATTTAGTATTTATTTGAAGAAATATTTACCTGCCTTTATGTACTTATCTATTAAATTCATATGATCAATAAAAGTTATTGCAATGGTTATAATGGTAATGTAGTAACTAGTACTATTTAATACTAGTAAAGCATCATTCGAATGTTCATCTAAAAGTATTAGATTTGAAGAATATTGATAATTTTTCAAGTGTTAACAGATTTTCATTTAGATATTCTTTCACCTAATACATGCTATACTTCATATGATTCCTCTTGTCTTACATATTGATTGTAGGTATTATATCAAAGATATTATTAGTTTACTACAATGAATAACCATTCTTATGCTTGTATAGAAATACATACGATTGAGGTTTACATTTTTTTAAGGCGATACATAAATAACGAAGTCTTCAATGATAATATATAGAATTAAGTACGAAATGTTTACAGCGTGACATATGTCTTATTTTACAATGTCTATAATTTGTTCAAAAACTCGTCTGTTGTGACTACAAGTTTATAATGTTTGCCGATCAAGTGAACATACTGTCGAACACATGAATAAATATATGCACTTCAATTGTTTATTTTATAATCTTTATATATTTTACAATGCTGACAATTATTCAATCTTTTCTGTATATTTTTTTTGAAATATTTTAAATTAAAATAAAATAAAATTAAGATTTGAACCACCTAATTTATTAACTCTGATATTTATGGAAATAAATTTATTTGAATTTAGATAAAAGTATTTGTGATCACTGAAATTTGCTAATGGCTAATTCGTAATTTTGGGCATAATATTTTGAAGAACCAAATGGATTAATATCTACATAAACAATTTTTAGATGATAAGTCCGAAAAAAAAAATTTCAATACTATTTTACAAGTAACATACTATTTGATACAGAAATAATTTTTTTTTAATAATACTCGGCAAGTATTCTTTAATTTAATTGCAAATATTAATCAATAGAAAATAGAAAATTGTTCCAAGTGAGCACTAATTTCAAATATTAAGTTATTTTTGAAAACTGATACGAATCATTAGTTAATTACTTTTTTGTTGAATTATACATATGAAGTTTAATAATAATTTTGAAGAGTACTACGTAAGTTACAGTTGAAATTAAATATAGATAAGAAACAAAAATACAAACCACTCTTTAGGGTAAAATAAAAAGGAGCAGTACCTATACTAGGCAGAAAGAAGGAATAAAGTCAATGAGAATCCAGAGAGTGCGTGTGCTGAGAACACATCAAGAGTACAACAGCGACGGTGACGGCTAATCGGCTAAGAAACTCGCTTCTTGTGATATCCTCTTAGCCACTACGCAGGGGCTGCAAAACTTTCTTTCATCTTTGTTTATCATAGCTCCTCTCTCTCTCTCCCCCTCTTTCGCTACTCTGTTACTTACTCTTTTAGCTTCTCTTTTTCTCTCGTCTTTGCTTATGTACACAGCTTCAACAAGAAACTTTGCCGAGGAATCGCAAGCGCGTCAAAAGTTTGACGGCACGCGTGTTGACTTCCATCCCGTTCTCTTGAGTCTCTTTCTCAGTCTCTGTCGTTCTCTCTCAATCAACCATCAGAAAGTGATTGCGCGAACAGAAGAGAAAGTAAAGGATGCAGCGCGCGGCGAAGCTGGGCTGCAAGGCGCAGAGACGGCAAAAACACGAAAGTCAAGTTTCTCTCTATCGTCGGTACGGTAAGGCAAGGCAAAGGAGGGAGGGGCGGGGTGTTAATGGGCGTACTCGCGGTTAAACACCCTCGAGCTGCAGGAACGCGAAGAGAAAGACCGAGAAAGAGAGAGAGCAAGGCGACCATACTCCGCTTGGCGCGCGAGCAAAGGAGAGAGGGAGACAGAGAGACGGAAAGGCACACGCGAAATAATCCTCGCGACGCGACGCGCCACCGCCGTCGCCGTCACCGCGAGATTTTCTTTCTCGCTCTCTAGGTGGGGGGCTAGAGCGAAACACGGCGGGCGAGCGAGCGCGTCGGGAAAGGCGTCGCGAGAAACGCCGCTCGGATTGGCGTTTGGGCGCCAATCCGCACGGCGAGCGCTCATTATTGCCCGCGCTCGCGCCCAGCGTGGTGGGAACCCACTCCAGCCGTCTCTCTCGCATGCGCAGCTGCCAGCCGAGCACCGTCTCGCTCGCTTCCGTAGCTCGAGGCGGCCCCCCCACCACCGTTCGGCACCTAACTCCCCCACTCCCCGAGCCGCACGTTGGGCGCCAGATAGAGTGCGCGAGCGAGACAACGCTCCGCGCGTCGGGCGCGCGATGTGGCGCCCGACGACGCGGTGAGAGGGGTAGGGAGGCGGGGAGGAGCGCAGCAAGCCGAGAGCCGTCTCTCGCACGCAGTCTTCGCGTCGCTGGCCTCCAGCATTCACGCCTCCCGCGAGCTGGCACAGCGCTCCCTACCTCTCTCTTTCTCTCTCGCTCGCTTCGTCTCTGTCGCTATCACACCGAGTGCGCCGCCACCGTCGCGCCGTTTCTCACGCACGCGGACACTAATACAGGCGCGCGCGCTCGCGTGAACGTCGCCGTCGCCGTCGCCGCGCTCTCGCCTTCACGGCTGGCGCGCACACGAGCGAGACGGAGATAATAACTGCTCTCCGGAGAGAGAGGGGATGGCGGGGAGAGCTCGACTTTAGCGCTGTCTCACTCCCTCCCGTGGCTTAGCGCCCGTCCCTTTCTTCGTCGTACCGAGTGGAGGGGAGCCGGCGCACGCCCCGCTCCCGGCACAGTGCTTTACCGTCCTCGTCGCTCTCATGCGTTCTGGCGCCCAACGGCTCTGCGCTCTCTCTCGCTCTCGTGGGTTCTCAGCTACACCAACACCTCTCTCTTTCTTTCTCGCTCTCCTCGTACAGCGGTGGCGGCAGCGCGCGTCGTTGTCGTTCGCGCCGTCTCTCTCGCTCGCTCGGAGCGGCGGAGGTGTGGGGGTGAGCCTCGGAGAAGGTGTCAATCCTAGCGCTGCTCAGTGACCATCGCGGCACCACCCAAGTAACACCTTCGCTTCGCGCGTCGTCGTAGCAGAGCTGCCGGCGCTGCGCCACATTCTATCGTCTACAGGCACAGTGTACTATCGTGCGTGCACACACTCTCGTCTCTCGGCTCGCGCAGTGTTTTGTCCCCGCGAGTGCATCGTATACGTAACACAGTCTGTGCACGTCATATACGTGGGGAGGGAAAAAAGAGAAAAAGAAGAGTAAGAGAACGAAGAGAAGCCCGCTAAGCAGTGTCGATTTTCACGCCAACATCAGTAGTAGCAGCAGCAACAGTAGCAGCAGTATATAGTACGACCTCGCGTGTGCATATAGATACGAATGTACGTGTGACAATATACATTCATAACCTAAAAAAACGCCGGGGTCTAAGAGAAAGAGTGATTATGCATCTCTGTCGCATGACGTCGACAATCAGTGTTGGAGCAGAAACGCACAGTGGTGTCTGCAAAAAAGGAGCATGAGTACTAGTAGCGACAGACTGATACGTAGCATACGAGCTGCGGCGACGACGACGGACTACCGTCGGCAAGCCACTCGCCGGCCGTCGGAACCCGTCACGGCGTTGCCAAGTAGCAGCAGA
Organism: Torymus texanus; assembly: GCA_036873485.1. Taxonomy (NCBI): domain Eukaryota; kingdom Metazoa; phylum Arthropoda; class Insecta; order Hymenoptera; family Torymidae; genus Torymus; species Torymus texanus. The sequence continues at coordinate 1,318,156 of JAYJLV010000027.1, read as the reverse complement.
AGCAGTGAAGGCGCCGCGTCGCGCGCGCTCCGGCTACTTTGAGTGAAAAAAAGGGGACCCGCGCTCTCTTCGTCTCTCTTTTCCGACCGTTGTAGCCTGCAGCAGCCGGATTCCTAAGCTGCCAGTACAATATATATACACACACACATATATATATATATATATACACAGTGAACAAAGTACGACGACGTCGCGTTGGTGACAGTTTTATTGTTGAGAGATAAAGCGAGTGAGAAAACAGTGGAATATTGTTGTGCGATACGAGAAGAATAATTATATATATAGTGCACGCGGGTGGACCATGACGACGTCAGAATGCACTGGAACGAAGTGTCGTTGTCGCCGCGGGGAAGGTAGTGCCGCTAATTGTCCTCGTGATAATAGCAAAGTGTATTATATAGGGTTTCGGGTTTGATCGAGAGAGATAATTCGCCAAGGCTATTGTCGCAGTAACTGCAATGACAAGTGTCAGACTCGTGGACGTATGATGTGAGAACTAGAAAGATAACAATTGAACGAGAGATAGTAGGATATAAAGAAAGTGTCAAGTGCGCGCGTGTACGGTCGTCGTTTCGCGCGAAAAGAGTGGAACAGAGCAGAACCACGGTGTAGGTGTTAGGACCCTTCAGCATTGAGTCACTCGTGGAGTTAAATCTCGCGCGACTCGCAGGGCGCAGCTCATACCCATCCTCGATGAGATTCGAACAAGAGACGGCGTGCAGGGGTACCCACTGCGCCAGCACTCCGCTACCGGCTACACTGCAGCAGCCTCATCACCTAGCCCCTCACCTTCACCATCACCACCTCAGTCATCATCATCACCTGAGCCATCACCAGCCGCCTCCGCCGCCACCGCCATTGGCTCCCCATCATCACCAGAACAATCACCATCCCCATCACAACAACAACAGCAGCAGCAACCTTCTACAGCCGACGTCGCGTCTCGTCGACACGGAACTGGCTCCATACAGCGTCGGCAAAGAAAGCGTCAGCAACGGTTGCGCCAGCAACGGTTGCGCCAGCAACGGCACCCTCGCCCCACCGGCAGCCGAAATCGAGGCCGAGCCACCCGCTGCCAAAAAACAGCGCTCGACGCTGCCGGCTGCTGCCGTGGCAGCAGACCTAAGCCTCCAGGGCGCCGCGTCACCGGCCACGACAACAACGACCACCACCGCGAGCATAGTGAACGGCGCCAGTGGTGCTGCCGGCGCAGCCGTCGCTGCTAGCGGTGCTGACGGCACCGCGTCCGCGACGAGTCAGCAGAGGCGGCCACAGGATCAGGACGGCAGCGAGCTGGGCGCCCTCGACGCCACCGCCAAGACGGTGCTCAGCAGGCCAGAGTCGGGCGGGCCTGGGATGGCGTACCCAGCGCCGGCCGCGGCACTCAATAGGCACTCGCCCTTCGCCTCGGCAACCGCGGCCGCTGCCGTCGGCATCGGCAGCAACAGCACGAACACGACCGGCGGTGGCAGCGGTAACAGCACGACCACCTCGACGACGACGTCGAGCGCCGGGAGTACCAGTAGCACCGGTAGCAGTAATGGCCCCGGTGGAAACCCCAATGGCAGACTGCCCGCACCGGCGGCTCCCCGGCCTACGGACTTTAGCGTCTCGACGCTGCTGACGGCGGGGAGCAGCCACCCCAGTCAGTTGGGTGGCTCCTCGTCCCAGGGCAGTGCCTCGCCACCACCCGGCGGCCCGGGCAGCCCCGCTGCGGCACCCGAGTCACCGTCACCCCGGCGCGAGGCTAGCGATTTGTCCTCGCACCCGTCCTCCGCGTCCGTGGCCGCGGCGAGTTACTTCGGGGCTGCGGCCCTCGCGGCCGCGGGCTTTTACAATCATGGTGGACACTTGCCACCCGCGGGATCCCCTACCGCTGTTCATCATCTGCAGAGCAAAGGTATACTAGGAGGAGGTCACCATCACCCGCAGTTTAATCCACAAGGCCTCGCGCCACCAGGTAAGTCCTCGACTACCAAAAGTGTTTTATTTCAGTTAACTGATAGGTTAGGAAAAAAATCCTTCCATGAGTATTGGGGGAAAGGAGGTTGAAGTTTTTTTCTTGTTTGACAATTGTCAAATAAAGTAGTAGTTAGATGGGAATGTTAATATGGCTAAATTTATGAATATCCTGGATAGTATAAAGCAATCCATACGCGACACATGTAGTTCGATCCTACATATTGTAGAGAAGATCAGATTATTATTGACATCCACAATAAATGTATCATGATAAATAGTAGCTTCTTTTTTAATAACGTAACTTGACCTCAAGAGAAACTCCGATATTTTTTACAATATCTAAACGTAAGCAATTATTTTTTTGTGTCGTTCAATAGAACAATTCTCTGAACTAAGCAGTCTTGCCAGTGAAAGTTTGACAACAATAAATCGCTAGTCAATTAAGCAGTCATAAAAACACCAAAAGCAGCTAATGGACGCTGAAAAATACCTCTCGGTTAGAGGCGCATTTCGTAGTCAATCCGCAAATTTCGAAGCCATAAAAATCGCCATAGCACTGCTATTTTCGAGTTCTCAGCGTGCGCCACTCGCCTGTACAAGCGCGCTCACTTACTACCGCTATATGTCTTTATTTTTCTACCTTTCTCTGTCTCTCTCTTTCCTCGTGGATCTCCTCTAAAGATTTTTACCTATTCTAGGCACGAATCTCGATGCTACTTGACGAGCGGCTACCGTTTGTACTGTCGTACTCCGGCGCGCCATCGAGTAATCGTTAGAAGTGGACGTTTTCGCCGCTTTCTTCCTTTTTCATTTCGCGCGTTGCATATGTTCGGTTTTTAAAATTCTAAGCAGTTCACGCGCTCTTTTGGGCGATGTCTCTTTCTTTCTCTCTTTCCTCCATGTGTCTCTCCTACACCCTACTCGCGCGCGACTGGAAATTTATGCCGGCGATTTGCGCTCGTGTGCAGGACGTCGTTTCAATATAAGCAACGCGATGCACGAATCGCGAGGCAGGTAGGGTGTAGTGTCGCCGGAATCCCCAATCAGGTCTCGCGTGTGAATACATATTTCGCGAGTTCCCAAATTTATATTCGTGTGAATTGCGACGCGGCGAGGGGGAGAAAGAGGCGCGATAAGCACACACCTCGTCTTTCGCTGAGGTCTGCGTATTAAAAGAGTTATATATTAATAATAATTGAGTGAATCTTGAGTAAAATACAAGTGCAGACTCCTATTAAATTTTTTTTATACTTTTTTTCGCTACAAAAAGTAAATTAAGTTTATAGAAAAATATTAGGAAAATTTGTTCTACTCTGACAATGTCTTTTTTTTATAGTATGCGTCTACGTTTTTTAAATTGAATACACCATATTTGAAATAAGAAACATTTGACTGCCAAATAAGAGCATCTCCGTGGGCGTAAGTCGTTGATAGTTTTCTGAATTTTAAGTAGCAAAAAGTTCTGTCTTGTTACAAGATAAATTTATTGATCGAAAGTGATTTATTCCCTTGTGTACAAGAAATTATGTCCTCAAAGAACACATAAATCAGAAAGAAATGTTTATTCATGATGTCTAAAAAATAATTGCTGATAGTAAAGCTACTTTTTATTAGATAAGCACTTATGATAGTGCTTTGAGACTTCCATTCGATCTGCTATTTTCATTTATGAATCATTGAACCTATATTCAAATCATATTCCACAAAAAAGGCGAACGATCCATTCTCAAAATACAGACGTGCAAGCCGAACCATGTACAATATAAAAGTTATTTTTCTGTATAATCTTTGTATGTGAATATTTCGTAAATTCATTGCATGGGTCGTTATTTATTTTTGCGTCCAATGACATACTTTTTTTTCTTTATCGACTACCACAACTGATATAGAATAAAGTTTACTTCATTCTCAAAGTCTTTTCCCTCTTCTTCGAAATTGTTGCTGTTTCCTTTAAAGACAGATGTAAACTTTTACTACATCTAGATACATAAAGCTGCACTTCCACAAGCCACACTCTTCTACGAATCAAATCAGCCACGCTCGTATTTTTTCAAAGCATCCACCAAATAAAGTTACTCAATAAACTTTCATACGTCACTTTTCATTTTTCCAAAACTGTCGAAAAATTGCCATACAACTCGCTCCCGCTGCAGTGCGAAAAAAAGAGGGAAAAAATAAAAACTCCGTTTTAATGCCTTAAAGCTACAGTGTGCTCACAGCTCCGAAGCTCGGGCAAATAAAAGCGCTACCTTTTATCTCGCTCTCGCGTATATATACAGCGCGGAGCCACTCGACCAATCCTCGCACTTGAACAGTTCGTTCGGCGTGTGCGCGCGCGCAAACCATCGCACCCAGAGGCCGAAAAAAAACGATAAATCGAGCGCGCTACGAGACCTCGCCTCTCTTTCAACCATAGTCCCCGCCCTGAAAATTCACATTATACACCTCTATATCTATACACATACACAAGTACTTCGAAAAATTTCCGCGCGAAAAATCTCTCGAAGAAATGGAAAATCCTCGATTCGAGCTCGTGACAGCCGTAGCGGCAACGGCAGCAGCAGCTCGCAGTGATTAATCTTGCCAAGGGCAGCAGCAGCAGCAGCAGCAACACACACGCATACTCGCGAAAGAGCGCGCTGCATTCGGAATGCGCTCCCGCGTGCGTAATTCTTCGTGGTGCAGAGCAACGCTATACGGCGGTCGCTTATATGTGTGTGTATGTGTGTGTGTATGCGTCGCCACCGCTGCCGCCACAGCGCTATAAACAAAAGCGAGAGAAAAAAATCGCCGCGACGAATAAGGCACCGCGCAATTCCAGCGTTGCATTGCGCTGCACACATATACACACGCGCTCGATCACAATTGTAGTCGCACGTCACCGTATATACGTACTATATATGTGTATACGTATGCGCGCTATCTCTGTCTTGCTTCTCGAGCGCGTGCGTGAATATCGAGCGGGGCAATCGAGAGGCAGAAATGCCGAGCGATTTCCTCGCTCGAAGAGGCAGCAACAGAGTGAGAGGAGAGATAGAGAGAAGAAGGAGGAAAGAGAAGAAGACAGTTGGGAGAATGGACCGCGAAGGCGAGGGCCTCTCGTTCGATTGAAAATCCTCTCCTCGTGTGGCGCGAGAGGCGAGCGCGTATATAGAGACTTCGCGGCGGGCTGACACGCGCCTAATTTGTTATTCACCGGCGAATGCCGCCGACGCCGACACTGCACTCTGGTCCTTTTGAATCTTTATTTCGCGGGAGAGAGAGAGAGAGAGAGAGAGAGAGAGAGAGAGAGAGAGAGAGAGAAGGAGAGCGGCGGCGGCTACATTGCACGCCCGCATAATTCGCAGCTCGTGCGGGAGCAACGACAATTCTCGCGTGCTGAGCTGTGATACAGGCTTGGACGGTACATATAGGCTCTGATGAAGTGCGATTGTTTGGGTGTCCATGCCATTACTTTCGAGTATAATCAGAAATATTAATTGATGAATTTAAATTCGCGCTCAATTAAAATTAGAAGTGTACTTGAATTTAGTAAATGGCCGGTGTAAGCTTATTGAGGATATATATATATGTAGTCTGTGGAATTTGGTTTGGCTTTATATATATTCATTGCTTAGTGTACAGAAAATTAGATGCTCACTTCGTGATAAAATAATTCTTGAGAAGTTTTTGTATTACTTATAGAAGTAATACGCGTACTTGAATTGAATACTAAAAATTATACTGTTGCCGAATTAGAGAAAATTATTTCATTATATACGTAATAAATTAAACAAAAAAAGCATTATTACACTTTTATAACATTATTTTATATACTACATCGTAGTTTCAGATTGCTTATAAAAATAAAAAAAAAAATAAGATACACTACGTTTTCAATGAAGTTAAAATAGCACCATTATAAAATTTTACTTATTCTCACTTTTCCCACGCTATGATTCATTCCTCAATGTAGACTAAAAATTCAGAATATCCAACTTTCATAACTCTTCATAAATAGCGACGAAAAAAAAACATAGGAACTGGCCTAATCGTCGCCGATAGTTTTGTAATACACTGAACACATGCGGCTTTCGATCAAAAGGATCTATACCGGAGTCCTCGGTATTATGCAAATCCCGCAGTTTTGACAAGTGTGTCACTGTATCGGTGGACTCTCTCTTTCGCACAGGGCTGAGCGAGAGATTGAAATTCTCTGAGCGCGCTTCAACTATATACATATACACTGATACACACATACGCGTGCATGAATCACTCTCTCACGATTTTATTCCTATGCGTCAGTTTGCGAACGAGCAAGCGAGCGTATAAATTACCGCGATTTTTCGATTCATAATGCCGATTATTTATCGGCCTCGCGCACGAATTAATCTTCCGAACACTTTTCTATTATCGCGCTGAGACGAGTGTATCGTCGCGCGAGCTCGGATGCTGTAATTTTCTCTCCGTCTCTCTCACTCATTTTCTCTCTCTATCTCTCTAGGCTGCCGCTTGTTAACTGGCCTTTTTTCCGTTTGATTAGCGTGTGTAAATGGCGGATTAACGCGGTACTGATTTATAATTGTTTGGTAGTTGGCGATCGATGCAGGAAATTGATCTAGCACATTTTTTTTCGTATCTACTATCTCGTCGAGGTTTTAACGATCTTAAATGTATGTAATAGTTTTGTATACGTAAAATAAAGTTGCAGATGAAGGAAGTTTTACAATTGAAAAAAAAAGAATTAAATTAAACAATAAATCTTTACTTGAGAGTGCGAGACAATGTAAAATTTATGCGATAGTTAATTCTTACGTTGCAAAGAATTGACTCATTCGCGTTTGATATCAAGTATAGGTTAAAATAAATATACTTGTAAGCAATGTACGATAAATTTTACACAATATTTTCTACCTTTTTACATTTATTTCCTTGGAATATACATTGTTAGTTGTATTTTCTTTACTGCATGATACGCGATTCTTAATTAAGATGTTAAGAATATATTTTCCATAGTAAAAATAATAATTAACTGAACTTCCAGAATTGTGAATGAACACATAGCAAAATTAAGAAAGCAGCTAATGCTTACAAAAATCCCCACGAATTTCAGCTTGCTGCTGCACGTACAGTATATGCACACATATTGATCACGACTCTTTTAGTTTATGTACAGAGTGCATTAACTTGTACACGTACATGGCGCGTGTATAGACGCTCTCGTCTTCTCTCTCACGTTTCCACTTCAACGAAAGGAAAACACTCGAGAACCACGATATTTTCCAAATCGAACTAACAAACGCAAACACTTTCGACGCACTGAATATTGACACGAAAAATTTCCCTATACTAATCTCTGAAACAGTACATAATACATGAGGTATAGCGCGTGAAAAAAAACTGCCACGGGAAATTTCTCAAGCTCGTCATCGCGCGGGCCAACGACGACGCGCACATTCGCACATTTGCGCGAAACAATAATAGCGTTGAAAAAAAAGCTGCTGTTGCTACTCGCTCGTTGATCATCGAGGTCACGCCTGCCGAGACAACAATCGCCGAATATATCGTTCGTTCGAGCGCGTGTACACTACGTATATACGTACGTTTCGCCTCGTCGACGCTTTTTCCCCGATATTACGCAATTTCGTGAATTCATAGTTATACAGTGGCGGAAAATCTCCTGTTTTTTTTTCGATTTTCTTACTCGCTTTTGACGACTCAATTGGCTGTGCGCGAGGCTCTTTTGTTAGAAAGAGGGAGAGAAAGGGGATGAGGGATGTAGTATAGAAAGCCTCATACTTTTTTTCGCTATTTAGTTTGGATTGCGAGAGAAACTCGTCAAAGCACTTGGATGTGGATGGTATTTTGTTTGCCGCGTTTGCGTATATTTAGTTTGCAAAATGTTTTATATCACTTGAATGAGCATAAATACATATAGTGTAGAGAATGTATGATATGATTTGTATAGAAATGGAGAGTGATACAAGTCAAATGTATAGATGCACACATGATGAATATGTGAAACCATTGGCGAGTTCAAATATAGACAATAATTTACAATTTTGTCGGGAATAATTTTCAAACTGTGTATATATAGTATTATTCTCTGACGTTATATTTTATGTAAGCGAGTAATGTAATTGAACTTTCCTTGTACGTTCGACCTGAACTTCTTTCTCTCTCTCACGTGCCTTTTTCATAGACGTCAACACACGTTATTCGACAACTTCTAGTGTCGAAAAACGAATAAATAATTAAAATTCGAGGAAACCACTACGAGAACTCCACCTCGCGCGTATGGTTTGACATCATCACAATACTCGAACGTCAATCGTTTGCGCGTTATTTGCTAATTAATGCCTTTTATATACTCGTGGTTTTTCAATTTCTCTCTCTCTCTCTCTCTCTCTCTCTCTCTCTCTCTCTCTCTCTCTCTCTCTCTCTCTCTCTCTCTCTCTCT
>JAYJLV010000027.1:1271868-1282106 GCA_036873485.1 Torymus texanus | reverse complement strand
GAGAGAGAGAGAGAGAGAGAGAGAGAGAGAGAGAGAGAGAGAGAGAGAGAGAGAGAGAGAGAGAGAGAGAGAGCAGCCGCGCGTGGTATAATGAAGCTGTGGCGAGGATACAAATTGTTTTGGTCTGTAAAGTTGGCTTGTACATATACCGGGTGAATATGTCGGAATATGGTATAGTGCTGAGGAATGTAGAAAATAACTGTGCCCTTATATTGATTTAAATTTTACTTTGATGTATCGCCAGTGGATAATATTTGGTTTAATAAGAATATTTTATAAATTTTAAATGATATAATCAACAAAATCCTCTTATTATTTATGACTAAAGAAAAATAACATAGCTTCTGTAAGAAAATCAAGCTTCCTTAAAAACAACAATTCTCAACCGGCTATTTTTCTCATACGCAAAATACAGCACATTCGTTAATTTAAACATACTCACGCTCACTACTATACCGCGTGTATTTAACCTCCCTGTATACACGAAATACCTCGCCGCCGAGAGACCTACTTATCCCTTCGCGCGCTCGAGAATCCCATAGAGTTTCGGTGTGCGCGCGTTCGCGCTCGCTATCGATTGCTACTGCCTGCTCGCAACTCTCTCTCTCTCTCTCTCCCTCTTTCGCGCGCCCACTGCTGCCGTTGCTTCTCGAGCTTCTGTACTCCCGTGTTTTCGATGCATCCTCCGCTTCGTTTCCACGTATATACCGTCGCAATACATATACACTCACCTACACACACATACATACACGTATAGCAGTTTAAAGTTCGCGCTCTCTTCGATGCGAGCATGTATTGGTGCAGTGATCGTATTACACGGCCTTAGGGAGCGTTAAGCCCCGTGTCGTCGGTATATAGTACTACTACCTCGTCGTCGTCGACGCCGCCGCCGCTGCGCGTCGTGGCAACTATAGTCTTACACGAGACTTACGTGCGCTGCAACGGACACGAGCGAACGGATGGACTGACTGATTCCCACCCCCCGAGCTCGCTTAAACTAGCTCGCGTTCTTTCTTGTCTGATGTGCATCTCAGTAGTAGCGAGGGTTAAGTGATCGTGGATGTGTGAGAGAGAGAGAGAGAGAGAGAGAGAGAGAGAGAGAGAGAGAGAGTAAGAGAGGAAACGTCGAAAAATAGATTTTTAGGGTGTTGATAGGGTTCAGATATTTGAATATTGTATTGATGGAGAAGTGTCGTTGACGGTTGGCAAGTATAGCTGCTGATTTGAATACCTTTATTGTATTAAAGTGATACAGAGAATGTTAATTATAGTTAGAATTTTGGATATCAGCAAACAAACTTGTGTTTAGTATTATAAAGGAAATTTCGTGTTTAATTATACATACATGCTAGGCACTTTTACTGCGCCATATTTTTTCTTGATTTTTTTTACTCCTATTTAAACAGCATGCACATACTTGTTTCATTCGTCACGTGCTACAACTTCATGTGGAGATGAAGTTTCAAGATAATTTTTTTTTTTTACTATATTTATAACATGCAAATACATTTCAAAGAAAGCAAAGTATACATTGTAACCATAAATATATATAGATACCAGTATTTGTTCTATTACGAGAAATATAAATCTTTTTGAGGGTATAGTTATTTAAAGTAATATATCATTTTGGTAATTTTTTAATACACATAATTTTGTATGAACTTATTCATTTCTCTGCACATTTTTTGCATCAAGCTTGTCATCAAGAAAAACGAAGCTAATTGATAAACGGAGTATGTAGACACACCTACACTATATTTCGCTACATAAACAATATATAATTCAGTTTACCAGCTACTGATATGTATTTGAATATTTTATAAACTGCTTTGTAACAGTGATTTATGTACTTCAATAGAACTTATACATATATTTAACATATTAAATTGTACTTATTAAATATATCGAACATTTCTATTCTCCCATCACGGCAGTCATAAACCAGACGAACCAATGCATTCACGAACCACATCCAATTCTAAACAGTCGTTCTTTTTTTGTCTTGAGAGGATTCACGCGAAAATTGGATTTAATGTATGTTCCGTCAATTGGCAACGCAAAGTATGTCTCATGCCTTTACATATCTTGTATGGATGCCGGTGAGAGAGAAAGAGCTGGGCTTCAGTGTGCGATCGCGAGAGCTCGACCTACTCGCATGCACGCGCATGAGAGAGACAGAGAGAAGGAGAGGGAGGTAGAAATAGATGGCTGCACCCTCCACGCGACCGATATTTACAATTTGCTTATCGCTTTTCTGGCCAACTTTTTGGCTCGGCTGGTGCTTATAGTGTCAAAATTATTGGAAAATTTAAATGTTACGTTTCGTATATAACAATGTAGAAGTGTTGAAATATGACGAAGAAAAGATAGTATTAAGATAGAAAGTTTATTGCAAGAACATTCAAAGTTTATTATCTGATTGTATAGTATTACACTTGAGAATTCTCTATACACAAACAGCCAGATAATGCTATTGTATATAATTAATCACGTTAGAAAATAAATAGAAAATTACAAATTGAAGAGAAAAAAAATCAATCAACACAATCATCATTAGCACACAATAAGCTATCAAAATCATCATTTCAGTTTTTACGTTGCAAATAGAGCTCTCTAACAGAACGCCACTCATAAATCGCTTCTAACGAAAACATTTACCGCTAGCGCGTAACGCCTCATAAAAGACTCGAGAAAAACAGCAACTACTTCTACAGCCTGTATGTTACATATACATACACACACACACACACACATACACGTATAGACGCGCAAAATCGCTGTACACAGGTGCGTATAACTTACACACGCCTGATCAGAAGTCACACAAACACATATAATGTTCACATACACGTATATTATACGTGGGTGGAGGGGAACGTCAAGGGAGAAGGAAAGAGGGCGTCCATATCTTATGAATCCATATACGCCGTTGCGCGCTGCTGCGGCTGCGCGAAAAAGTGTCCGTATGTGCATGCATGCCTTTCGGGTCGCGGAAAAAACGCGACACGCGTGTTTGTATAACGCGCATGCAGGCGTAAAGGTATATTATATATTATATATACATGTACACTTGCGGCGCACAGCGGGGACGACAGGAGGGAAAAGTCACGGGAAAGGCGCCGAAGGTGCAATTAAGATAATTCGTTTTAATACCTCTCGCGTCGTGCTCGCTCACGCGCGCGTATCGCAGTAGCTCTCTTTCTCTCTTACTCACTCACTCGCACTTGCACGCTCGCGCGCGTGTATATATGCACACATAAAGCGCCAAGGCTGCGTGTGACTTAATAAAGCGCGTTGACTTAGGTTGTCGAAAGAGAGAGAAGGAAATACAAACGTGTGTGTATATATATATATATATATATATATATACACACGTATACGTATAGATACTTGTTTGCGCGTTAAACTGACGCTTTGCACGAGATAGCGCTCGCACGTTGAATATCCGCATTTTAATGGCTCGCGCGCTCGTTGCACGGGCTTTTTATCTATCGCGTGATGTTTTCTTCTTTTTTTCCCCGTTGTAGTTGTGGTATATAGACTGGTTTGCGCGTTTCCCTTTTGTTAATTGTTATTCATTGGTCGTTATACATTTTTTTTGCTTTCCTTATGTTTTTTGACGTGTTTGTACATTATTCTTATGATGAAATGATTGTGGTACATTAAATAGTAGATTAACTAGCAATTATCCTATAAAAGACACTTTTTTCTAAAGATTGATATTACGGTCGACCTATACTATTAAGATGTTAATTTAATATAATGTTTCGATAATTCTAGTGGGCGCTATCTAGCGTCAACAATGTTGAAAAACTAAAGCGTAATACATAAATACCATGACAAACCAAGATGTTGTGCATTAACCTTTTATTTTTGCTCGTTTTGTTTCAGTAGACAGGCCCTACTCACGGTGTCGGGCGGAGGATCCCGCCTAAACGTCGGAGGTCCAGGCTCACCAGACAAACGTCGCTCGTCGAACTCAGGCAACGACTACCTCGATGATGACGACAAACTGCTGGACGTCGTGGGTCCGGACACACCCCATCCGGCGCATCACCTCTCTCGGTCGCGCGACCTCGATGATCGGGGCGCCATGAGCGACCGGGGTGACGGCAGCGAATCGTCGGGCTCCGAGAGCGGCGGCACCGGTGGCCTCGCAGGCCACCACGGCTCGGACGGGCCCCGACCGGACGTATCGGTCGGACCTCCCCTCCACCCGCCGCTTCTGCCGTACCTCTACCCGCCAGTACCGGGTCTGTACCCGGGGCACGCGGGTCACCTTATACCCCCCAATCCACTGGGTCTACACGGCGGCGTCACCCCGGGCATGCTGTTCAACGCACAGCTAGCCCTCGCGGCGTCCCAGCACCCAGCCCTCTTCGCTCACTATCCCCACCCTCTGACCAGTCCGCTGCACCAGCTCAAGGGCCATCGGTTCGCGCCCTACACGCTGCCCTCGCACACGCCCTCACATGGCTCGGCCTTCGAGCAAGTTACCCCCGGCAGCCGGGGCACCCTGAGCCCGCGCTCGCCACCGCCGAGGCCACCCACGGGTTCGCCCACGCCCGCGGCGCCGCCGAGTATAGCCTCGGCTACGGGTGAGCTCAAGTCCATCGAGAACATGGTGAACGGCCTGCAGGACAAGCGCTCGCGCTCCAGCCCCTCGAGTCTCTCGAGTCATCGGGGCGAGGCGGAGGCGGGAAGCGGGAGCCCGTGACAGGAGAATCACCACCATTATCACTACCAGCCGCAGCGCATGTTCGTCAGCAGCAGCTACGGTTACAACCGGATGGCGCCCGACGTAGACGAGGACGGTCCCAGATCCGTTGAAGACAACAACAGCGACGTCGGTGACTCCGACGACCTCGATGACAACAACGATCCCATGATCGCGTCGGGGCCGGAGACAAGGATCGTCGTCGACGTGGACCTGGTGAGCCGCGAGGAGGCCGCGCTCCCGGATAAGAGGGCCGGCGGTAGCAGCAGCAGCAGCATTACTCCCCGGAGACCACTGGCGTCGACGAGCCTGCGCAACTCTCGCTCGCTGGACGAGGAGACGCAGCCCGACTCGACGTCCGAGCCCTCCTCGTAGCCGAGGGCCAACCGGAGCTCCTCTCGCGAGGCCCGCTTTCGCGTCTGAAAATGTGAAGCGAGGGAGAAACGCCGGGTCGCCGCGAGAGTAGCCATCTCGTAATCTATAATACAAAGTGCAATTGGACGGACGATTGGAGAGGGGCTGTTGCCAGGTAAGAAGAGGGAAGGCCGAAAGAACCGTCGGGATATGCGTCCTGTACATAGGTGATGCACAATTCTAATTGGAGTATTTAACGACGTCGAGCGATTACGTGTGTATGTGTGTGAGTGCTTGCTCGATCATTAGAGAGACTATACGTGGAGAAACTGTTGATAAATCCCGTATTTATTCATTTGTTTCTGTCTTCTTTGATTCTACTTGGTATTAGAGCACTTTTACGAGTTGCACATAAAAAAGATCGAAGTATAAAGTGGTTTTGTTTTAGAGATATTTTATGTTATTGTTGTCACTTATACCAGTAGTTGCAATTTAGTGATGATGATGGGAGGCAACTAGTTGGCATTTAACCCGTCATGACGAAATACCTTGCGTGCTCTAATTGGAATGGAAAAGAGCATTAATTGTTTAATATATAATATAAAGTTTAATTACCATCGTATTTAAATTTCACGTGATTCTTAATTTAGTCAATAAACTGTAAATATTTTATTATCGTGTACCTAATTATTTGAAACATTATGAATATGCTTCAAAAATTTCGTTTTACCGTGAAAATAAATCTTAGTATTTGCTATAGTTCCAAAAATCTCTGAATACTAAGATTTTGTCGTCGTCAAGTTAGGCGCCATTTTCTATCACTGAAAGGAATGGATAAAATGGCTGCCACTTACGATTTCATTACTGTGTAAAATATCTTACAAATTATCATAAATTATGAAGGACGGAATTCGTCGCAGTTTCTCCGTTAAAATGTTGATGAGTGCAAAAGAGTAATTAAGAGTGACGGAACGAAATAAAGTTTAAAGCGAGAATGAATAAACCTTTAAAGCATCTTCCGCGGTTGCCTCGAAATCGCGATCCACGGACATACGCATATATTCACGTACATACACGATTACGCGCGATGTACAGTTCTTAATTTGTTCAAAGAAAAATAAATAAATCGTAGACCCGAAGCTTCGAAAATTTCGAGTCGATTGAAAATAAAAACGAAAACATAAAACGAGGATGTGGCCGTTATTCAAATCGAATGTAAACAAGTTACGAAAAAAACAAACAAATACACAAAATGTTTTACCTGCGATTATGTAGATTTTAAGAAAAATCTATTACGGTAAATGATAATTGCAATATAAAGGCATCTCTACTATTTGCAGTCCTTGTACATATGTACCCTAGTGATATTATATTATATCTGATTATAAATAAATGATGAAAAAAGTAAAGCCAGCAACTATCCTCTGTATGAATTTATTGAATTAATGCTACTGTCGAATATCAATTTACTACTAGCCTCGTAAAAAATAAACAAATAAACGAAAAAACGAAAGATAAATGCGTGCTAAATCATTGCAAATGCACGCATATCTTCAACTATCTGTCCTTCGTCTTTTTCTTCGTAAATTGTAATCTTCGAAACTAATTATCGAATCGAAGAAGCGCGACGGACGATCTGGAAAATACTGCTGCGTCACAGACGCCAGCGACGAATTTTTAATGATAAAAGCATAAAAAAGAGTAATAACAAAATATGAATAAATCACGTTCGGGAGGATAATTTTTGTGATCCGATTTATCTTATAGTAGTTAGGAAGAAAAATATCTTCGGAGAAAAAGAGCGTGTGAACCTGCTCGATTATAAAAAAGAAAACTTGTATAAAGCGTAGAAATTGATGTAGATAATTTTATGAGCGAATGTATACGAGAGAAAGGGCTGAGTTAGAGCGATAACGAAAAAGTGTATATGCGCGATATCCAACGCGAATGGCAGAAAGTTAAGATTTTAATAATTCATTAAGACATGAAATGCAAAAAAATCAAACTTTCATCGCAATCGGGTATCGCTTGAATGATTGAGTCTTTTACTCGCCGGAGCCAGCAATTCAAAGATGTGCAATCGCGACTAATCGATCCCATTGACATTATCAATAAATTTACGATAAACCATAAATAATCAATTTTACCGTTTTACTAGTTTTTTAACTTATCATCCGCCATTGTTTAGATACATTAGAAATTAATTCGATTGATAAAATAATGCCAAGTTCCGATTTGTTTAAGACTGCACATCTTCAAGGAAGACGAAAATGAGGGCGAATTAATATAAAAATTGAAAAAATAGCGAAAGAAAAGATACACGAGTCTATATATATATATATATATATATATATATATATATATATCGTTTGTATGATGCGCCGTTTCTTATAATAATTCTCGTTTCACCTTTTTAGCAATCCTTAGAGAGTGAGAGTATCGTCATTTCTTTCACACATGAGAGCAAGGCACACGTGTCGTGATGAATAAAAATGTGAAGCAAAATATGCCTGTGTGCCGAGCGAAAACATAAAAACCATGTAGTGAACTATAGGCTAGTCCGATAGCTGCACCTGTATAATACACGTGTATGATAATTATATAAATTATAAGGAGATGAATGAAGTCGAGAAGGAATAAAGCTATTAACCCTACAATGCTGTGCGTGGGTCAATCTCCCTCATCATTCCTTTCCCTCTTACAACATATAGATACATTTTATTCCAAATTATTACATTGTCAATTCCAGCAAATATAATTCAATAAATTGTATTCTGTCTGGTAAACATAATATCCGGGCAAACAGGCAATAATTATTTAAAAGACTGTCTAGAATTGATGTTTGGTTTAGTATTTTCTAAAGAATTGTATTCGGTAAGTGCAGAATATCATTGATGCGTATACCTATTGAATACTACTTATAAAATAACAAAAAAAAAAAAAAATTAAACGAAGAGGAACATAACTTGAGACTTTTTACTCATTAAATAATTATATGCTGCCAAAACTATATGAATTGCTTACACATTAATACGTTAGCAATGTTTTTGAATCATTTCGATTATTAACTCAATAACTTTACAATTTTATAAGATAAGTATAGATTTCACAAGTTTAATGACAATTCGATTTTGAAAATGTCATCATTTTTATTATAGTCTTATTTTCAAACATGTTTAACTATTCAGGCATTGCAGGGTTAACCGCCCTCTTCAAAGTACATAAGGGATATTTTGAAAAAATTTAATGATAGCAAAATTACAACTATTACATGGATTGCGAACTGTGCTCCTTTCATAACTGTGTAAATTCATTATAAACTTATAAGATTTAAGGTGCGTGAAGCTTAAGTATCAAAAGAAGCAAGTATAAATAAAATGTGTGGGTGCAGCCTATCGAATGCCTCTCGAAATTGCTGCTCTCTTTTCAGTACCTCGTTTTTCAATTGCTATTTAAATCTTCGCCAAAAGTAACCAGTAATATACAATTATGTCTTTTTTTCGAGGAAGACGCGAGTTTTTAAAATGCTACTAGCGATGATCACATGTGTATAAACGATATTGTTTATGGCCAGAACGGTAAAAATTATGTAAATTATTAAGATCAATGAATCTTGTAGTGCAAAAAATTTGTTGCGACAACAACTGACGTAAACTAAAATTATTTTCCAGTGCGTTTCAACTGGAATAATTTTTACCGTGTTTGACCGTTGTCAGTGTGTGTTGACTGCAGAAAACTGTCATAAGTTTTAAAGTGTCTCTTCCACGGTACATATTGTATATTGTATTATATAAGAATGCGCATGACGAGCCCCAGGCGTATCGAAAACAAACAATAAAAAAAAATCACGAACAAGGCTCCGATTGCTCGCACTGCGTTTCCACCCAATCTTTTTCCTTTAGAAAAAGATTTACCTTTTCAAGATGGAAAATCGTATTCCTATCGCTTGTATTGTATATTGTACACTTTTAGTCTCCGACCCTCCGAAAGATCCTCACGATTAAAAAATTATATATTAATTTAAAAATAAATAAAAATAGTCTTGTTATTCATTACCATACCTTGTCAATCCACAAATCTTTCTTACGCATCATTTCGACGCAATTTATAATTCGATATCGAGGATTGTAAAAATGGCAAATAAATGAAAATTTGTAATTTATAAGTAATTTAATTATGTATAAAGTTATAAGATTAATGAAATAATAAAGTAGAAAAGAAATAATTAAATAATTATTAAAATCAAAATGGTCTTTTTTCTTGACATTATTTCTAATATCCATTAGTTATTATTTAAAAAAAAATTAATTATTTTGATAATTTCTATATTATTAAGTGTGCAGCGGTGATTCTTTTTGATCTATTATTTTTAAATGCAAGTACATAAGTTGTACCTATTATTTATGAAAAAATATTGATATAAGTAATTTCGAGCTGTAAAATAGTAAATTCTTTATAAGTACGAAATAGATTTTTATATATTATTTAATATAATTAAAATTTGTTATACTGACTTATTATTATAGTGACTAAATCACCATTTGCTCTTTAAAAATCTTCCAAAGCTATATGGTAAGACTGAACAGTGAACAGTCTTTCAACGCTATTTGCACAGAGGCCTGAAAAGAAGATCTAAAAACTCAAATAGCTTAGGCACACGCACGATTTAATTGCGTGAAACAAATTACGCCTTAAGAAGCGAATAAATTTCTCACCAGGCATCAATTACCGCGCGGGGCAACGAGATTACACGACATGCCGCGCGAGGGCAACATCAAACGGATCTTCCCTCATCCATATTTACGAAATAATCGCCTCGTACGTTTTTACTCCGCCACCCCAACGCACAATACACACGCAACAATGGCCTATCCAACTAATTTTCCCTGTCGATAACGCGAGCAAAAAATAAGTCAGTTGAAGAAAATCCTACCGTGCGGAAAGCGTAACCATACTATCTCTCTCTCTCTTTCTCTCTTATACTCCTTCTTTTCTTCCTTCTCCTTTTCGTGCGCGCCAGCTGCTTTGTGAACACGCGCGCGCGCGTTCTCTCCTTTGTATGCACGAAATATTTTAATTGCCCGTGCCACTGCGTAGGTGTGTGTGTGTGTGTGTGTGTGTGTGTGTGTGTGTGTGTGTGTGTGTGTGTGTGTGTGTGTGTGTGTGT
>JAYJLV010000027.1:1258230-1271768 GCA_036873485.1 Torymus texanus | reverse complement strand
TATATATATTTCAGGAATCTTAGAAAACAATTTCTATCAAATTGTAATATAGTCGATAATTCGAAGTTATTGAATACTACCAAAATATATGTATACTGAATAATTCAATACTTGAATAAATATATTTAAGTAGAACTACAGTATAAATAATAATAACTTATAGAACAAAATTTTTATTATTTTCTTAGTGGCTGTGGATTTTACAATAAAGAAAATATACATATTATAAATAATACAATACATTTTGATTAAGAAATTACAAAATCTTATAAATTTAAACTTATGTATTTTTTCACCTTACTGTTTTGGGCTGTCCTATACTCAGCTCCATTTAAAGTAGTAAATATGCAATTAAAAATAATATCCAGTAACTATTTTTTATATAAAATAATTTATTTTTACAACTTGCTAATGCACAATAACATAAAACGGGTCGATATAACAAAAACCGCTATATTTTCTAAATTAAGAAAAAAAAGAAATAAGTCTACTAATCCTAATTTGTACGTTTGCATATTCAAGCCGGGCAGATAGCTAATTTTGAAATTTAAATTAAGCCTGGACATCGGAACACGAGGTAAACACGCGCAGGAAGTGAGAAACACATCCTGTATGCGAACCCCTGATCTCGCGAGAAGGCTACTACACAGATGGTATACCACACTTTCCGGGTGCCCAGGATTCCTTTATACACGCGAATATTTCCGTTTATTTGAAAAAATACGACGATTCTCTTTTCGTAAAAAAAATAACAGGTTTCTTAGAAAGCGGCTACTACATTAAGTGTAGCGAAGTGTTACGCGTTTATATCTGTTGCAAACAAAAAAAATAATATATGGAATTGTGAAACCATGGCCATTACAAGGCTATAGGTATAAGGAAAATTGTGGTTCTAAAATTATCTTTATTTGAGTAACATTCTAATATGTTATCGTAAAAAATTCACACTTTTGACTATAACAATATTATAAACGTGATAAAGATTTAAAAAAAAAAGAAAGAGTAAATTGCCAAATTTTGGCATCGACGTCCCACCACATCGCTCGCACCCATAACAACCTAACACCCAACGGTGCCAGAAGAATAGACTTCTCGTATATATACGTGCGCGCGTTCACACAAACCGACATATGCCCGCGGAAGCGAGTATATAGCCGCGTTCGCGAGCACACCCATCGGAGATAGCATTACCCATCGGCCGCGCGTGTGTCCCTTTCCGGCGTTTAATACGTCGCACGAACGAAAAAGAGTCACCCTCGATCGACTCTTTGCTGTCCGTGCACATCGCTCGTTCCAAGGGGAGGAATTTAGTACTTCCGCTATATACACATACACACGACTATATACTAATGTCTCGCCTCGTCTTCTCTCTCTCTCTCTCTCACTCTCACTCGTTCCTCTTCACTCGTATTTATGCATGCACGGCCGATTTTACGCATTAACGGACTAGAACGGGGAGGAAGCGTTATTGGATATTTATAATCGTCCTTCCGTCTCGTTGCCTATGCTCGTCGTTGTCAGGCTATAGATATAGTCTTTTTGGTTTGATGTTCGCTTTAGCTCGATGTTAATGGGTATTAGGATATAGGGATTGGTATAGGTATATATATATATATATATATATTATATTCATGCGTGTACTGGCTCGTTAGGGAAATTTTATTGTAGTGTTGATGGGTCCGATTTTTGTTACCGACGCGTTTTCGAAAGGGAGGTGACGTCGGCGCGGATATTAGTCGATACGTCTTTTAGGGTCACGTAAAGTGAATTATTTATTGGAATATCGGTGGGAAACGGGGGAATTATTCTAATCGCTTATTGATATTTGCCTCGAGTTCCGGAGAAATAAAGTATCGGGTTGATATGAGACGCTGGTAGTTTGTTATTCTGGTTGTTGGTAATGGCGTATTGATTTTAAAAAAAATTGGAATAAATTTCGGTATACTTAGTCAAATATATAGGCTTCATGAATTATACTTTCAATTGGACTGAATATTTTAAAGTTATATATTTGTTATGATTATATATTTTATCATATTTAGGTCGACAATATTTATTTATTTTAGTAGTAATTTTTCTGTGAAATGTTTTTTTTAAGCGTTCTAATAAGAATTCTTTAATATTTTTAATATCACTTTCAAAAGGTGAAATTTATACAAAGGGAATAGTATACAAATGAAAAATTATCAAACTGCCGAGTGATTGATCCGAAAACTAATATCCACTACTATTTATTTTGACACTTGTAAAACCCCAAACCTTAAATCAACACAGAAAGGGAGAAATCTCATAACTGCCAAAATGAATTGTACGCAATATCTTTATGCTTGCCAATATTTTAGATGAAAAACCATGCGTAACAACGACCATCAAATGTCGCCCCCTTCACGTACCCACTTAAACACCTGCATCGAAAACCATCACCAACATCGTATTCTCAACGTCTAATTAATCGAACCAAGTGTCCTCTTTGCCAAACCCCCACCTCCCTTATAAATCCCATTTCGACCCGCTCGTCTAACTAAACTGCACGACAAAAGCCCAGCAATCAAACTCGTCTCCTCAACCCCCGGCGAGACGAATCTGAAAACTACGCGGTCGAGATATCGTCCATAAACATCCTCACATGAACTTTCCCCCGCATTTTTCATGGATTCCCTGCGTTTACGTGCAGCCTGATATTAATCAAAGGGGCTAACACAAGTCGACTGTCTGGTGGTTTTAACATATATATGTGTATATATGGTTCAAGTGAAAATTGTACGATTTGCCTCGATTTTATATATACAGTTACACGGTACAATCGAGCGTAACGTATAGGGCGCTATAAGGCTTTTTTTTGTTTCTTATATAAGCGAAGCGTGCGGTGATTTTCTTGTGGAATGTAAGTACGTGAGATGCATGTCAAAAGATATTGGCTCTGTTTAGGGTTGTAAGAATGTGGCTTTCCATTTTTTTTCCTGGCGGTGTAGTCTCGTTAGATTCGGGTGACGGTCATTCTTTCCTGGGGTATTTGACATTTGGGGTTGAATAGGAGGGTTAAAGGGAGATTCCTTGTTTTCGTGGTACATGACATATTTTTTTATAAAAGGTTATTTGAAATGTATTCCGAAATATAAATCGCTAAAATTGTTATGTATAGCTATGCTTTTGAAATGCTGGGTAACAAAATTTATAAACATTCACGAGAATTTAGAAAAGAGAGATTTTCTAAGGTTTTGTATATTGTTATAACATTTGTTGTATACAAGCAAATAATATCATTCTATCAACTCTGGATTTTTATAAGAATTAATTTGACTTAAAAATAAGCATAAGTAATATTATTAAGAATAAAATATAAATAATCCTCAAAGTTCACAGACTTATGAAAATCATAACAAAATCGATGGCAATTTTTTCATAATTACATGTGAATCTGATCGATTATCTGTATTTAAAGAATACAAAATAGTAATATTTAATAAAAACAGTAAATAAACAAAACAGAAATATACAGGAAATCTTACATCCTCACTAGACTATACTATAATTGTCGCACTATTAATAACAAAAACCACGTATTCCACTACTCTAAACAATATTTAAAATAGCCGATTCACAGAGCCAAATATTCCCAAGGAACCTCGAAAGCTTTATGGATCGAAAAAGACTAAGGCCACATCATCCCCCCCCATACTCCTTCCCTTATATAATAGAGCAGCAGCGCAGGCGACACATGCTCGACCACCAATCTCGCGCGCCTTATCTCCCACGAATCGCAGTGAAAATTGAAGTCCAGCCCAACCGTTTCACGGTATAATCGACCTCCTCGATAAGCTCGCGTTCATTCCCCGCGCGAAATCGATGTTCCTTTACTCTCTCTGCCTAGTATACAGACACACACATATACATATATGCTCGCTTATCACGATATACATCTCTCGCTCGTGCAACTGTGCGGCCGAGGGGGGTTTGTTTTTCGCTCTTTTACGACTGGTCGAACTCTCCCACCCCAACCCTCCACGCGCACAGATCCCAGCAATTAATCTGGAATTGGATAGGAGTGGACCGTCTCTATCTCTCTGGCGTGCACGTCGATATATCGCGACAGTATAGGGGTGGTTTGGACACCCCCGCGTGAGCGACAGAAGCTTCACGGTAATTCGGAAAGCCCGACGTTCATTTGTGAATGCCCGTGTGTGTATATACGAGGCCGATACGCTTGAATACGTGCACAACACCGAGCATGGCCTGCGTCTAATGTTTAGATTCCTGATGCGCGTGTGTATATGCCTGTTTTGGCCAAGGCTATGATAATTAATCTTTCGCCTAGAGTGAAGATTTTCCTGTGAATGCTCGATTTTGTGAACGTTGATTTTGTTGTCTGCTGGTATATAGAATTTTTGCTTGGATTGTGTGAAAGTTTTGTGTGTGATCGCGAATCAATGTGTAGATAAATGTTATAATATTGTAGTTGAAGTAATATTTTATAATGACAACGTTGACAAGTACTGGCTTACTTAATGCTGAAGATAAAAGCTAAAAATATGGAAATTATATATGTATATTGATCTGGCAGCTAAAATTTATATTTGTATTGTAAACTTAAAAATTAATGCTCTCTATAGATTATCAACTATTTTACTTGTAGAAGGCAGATGATTAGCAGTAGCAAATTTTTAGGATTAATTTGATTGAGCAATGAAGAGACTATTTGTCGATGTATTCAAATAGATACTAGTTATTTGATTCTTTTGTTTCTATTTTGAAACCAATACTTATGTAATAATACTTTATAGGTAAAAATACACGATTGGACTACCGAAAATATAAATTAGTGAGTAAGTCGTTTCTTTTGATATATTGTTTAAATCATTTTTGAAAATATTATATTAGAATTTTCTAACATCTATTTTCTTATATAAGAAACTCGAATTGGCAATTTCAAAATCAAAATTTCCAGTGTAATTTAGTAAAAAATTTATTTATTGATATCTTCTTTTCAATTTCACTTAAACTAATATGCACATTCAGTTTTTAATTCGCTTCATTCTTTCGTATATTTGTAAAACGTAATAAAGCGAATGAGTAATTTTGAAAATATCATAATGTAACCAGAGTTAAATTCGTAATGACGCTTGAGTAAAAAGTTGCTGTAAATCGACTTCTTTGAAAATGTCCTCCACTAAAAGGCATAAGTTGCTCATGCATATTAAATGTGAAGATAAATACTTGTGCTACTGTTTAAAATGCTCTGGCTGCAAATTGCTCTTGCGGTTACGGGGATCTGCGGGGGTGTCTACGTGAAGGGTAAAATTCTTGGAGTTCAGCTGGCTACCATTATCCAATTACAGCACCTAAATTACACCTATGGGGTATGAGTTTACGTTTTATATACGAATACTACGAAGAATCATTTAATAAAATATTAATACGACCATTTGTAAATTGTGTTATTGTAGAATGTGTAAGAGTTATTAAGTTCAAATGTATTTACATTTCTTCTCTAAAGTTATGTTTTTTAAAATTTAACTTAAAAAATCAGAGGTTTTAGGGTTTTCCAAGATGTGTATATTATTTTTAAATGTATATAAGCTTTTAATTTCGTTCGATCAAGCATCAATTACATTACTTTCAGTCAAAGTGTAACTGACAATCAGTTCACACAAATACCATAGCGACAAATTCATCATATCCTACACCATAATTACGAACAACTCACTTCACTACCAGTATAATAAGCGCAATAATCTAAGTAAACGAACTTGCATCGATTACAATTTTCCACCGAATTTACCAGACGACGAGCGTCAACAGCTCCATTCGGCCGCTCGCATCACCGGCCAAATACAAAATCAATAAAATTCCGCGCTTCCGTGCACACATACTCGGAGCCGTGAGGATTCGGCGTCGTCGAAAACGATCACATGTGCGCGCGCGTAACGTAATTACGCGTCCCATCGGCTGTGAGTACACCTCCCCCCCCTCTCTCTCTCTCTATTTCTGTAGAAGGTACAGCGCACGCGCGTGCGAGAACGAGGCGTTTTATTGAAAAGCCCCGGGAAAAAGGGAGTCTGACGTTCGCGCGCGCGCGCACATGCTCGACTTTTCCTCGAGGAGGAGAGAGAGAGAGAGTGTGCGTGCGCCACTTTGGTGAATTGCGAGGCGGACGAGGTGTGCGCGCGCGCGCTTCGCCGAGAGAAGTGAATGGAAGTGTGGAATTTCGCAGATTGAAATGTACTACCGCCTTGCTTTTTATCTCCTGCAACTCGAATGTTACATTTGAGATTTTTATTATTTTTTACTGAAATCTTCATTGATAAACTTGAAATCTCTTGAAGAAATCTATTTTCAAAATATAGATTAATATAAGAGAGTACTATCAAATTGTTAGAATATGAAATATATACAAAATGTAACAGTAAAAATAAAGACGCGCCTTCTCTACTTTTTCAAATAGATATTTATTTATGAACGAAATATTGAATTCCATTCAGATATAATATTTATAATAAAGATTTAAGAACTATCCTTAACGTATTAAAAAACTACTAGACTTTTTGGAAACTCTATAGCAACTCGAGAGGAGAAAAATAAAAATCAAGAGAAAGAGAGAGAATGGTGAAAGTGTCTCTCGTACTAGAGAAATAGAAATAAAGACGAATGGACTTGGGCATTATACGGGCTATCCCTAGCAGGAGGGGTAGAAAAGACGCTATGGGGTAGTGTTCACTCGGGTGAAAGTACGGTGATCACACAGAACATTGAACAGAACGCGTGCGCTGGCGACGGCGGCGGTGGCGGCGTCGGCGTCAGCGGCGACTGCGCCAAATTATAACTTATTTTATGACTTTTTTGCACCGGTCATTTAACCCCCCCGCGCGCGTAAAAGGGATCGAGCTGTGTAAGTGTCACGGTGGTCTAGCGACAAATTCGGAAACGAAATCGCACTCTAATAACTTCCAGCCGCGTGGATCATTCTGGGGTCTAGTCTCGCTCTCTTTAGTTGTGAAAAGCATGGAGAGGGTGACGCGTGAAAGAGAAAGAGAGAGAGAGAGAGCATTTTAGTGTGGAAAAAGCCTGAATTTGGGGAAACAGTAATCCTTTTAGCGGGGGTATAAATCATTTCTCGTTTTTTCTCTTTTTTTTTCCTTGACTTTTTCGGATATCGAGCTGTGTTAGTTACGTTCGAGTGGATTGCTGTGGGAATTCGCGGGCTGAGATTGAACGGCGATAGATGCGTAATTTAGGAGTTTGGGCTGAAATTTTTTATGTCTGTTAGCGACTGGGGGGAATAAACATTTTTGGGACGTTATTTAGGTCTATTGAAATTAGAGCAAACATATGTGCTGCTTGACTCGCTTTGTAATAAAGTTGTATACATCGTATGTTTTTTTTTATGTGTGTGTGTACTTATTACGTTTTTTTTTTGTGTAAAAAGATTCATTTTCAGAGACATTACAAATGGCAGAATACGATTTAATATATCTTTTATTTTCCATTTAATACATCTTGCACCATTGATTAAAATAATATTATGGTATCTAAAAATTATAATATAACCAATCCCAAAAATTTTACAAAATAGATTCAATTTCCATTTTGAAACTTCAAAACCTTTAGATAAACTACCGATAAATGTGTAAAAACTAAAAGATCAAAATCTCTGAAAGTTATTACACATTTAGTCATCAAGCTACATTCGAAAAAAATGACTCATTCGTAGTTTGATTAATAGCGCGTTTGGGTTTCGGCAGTTGTATGTACTACACATGATTTAATAAAAAGCATATCTCTCCTCCCTTTAACCCCCGAACACTAGAGCCGACGCGACGCGTAATAAGATTATAGCTCCTACAGTGAGAAGCGTCATAAAGTACCCCATGTCGCCCAGCATGATGTACTTCCCTTTATCGTGTTTCTTGATTTCCGAAACTTATACAGCTATACATATTTATAACTAATATGTACATGTTCCTAAACTTATATATTAACACAACTATAGTTTTAGAATATAAGTTGGAAAATCATGAAAATATATAGGGAATGATTTTATTCTCATTATGAATTGAAAATAGTTGTTATTCATCTGTAATATAATAACTGTACTTTTAACATAAAGGTACAATAACATTTTTTAACTTAATATGAGAAAAAATGGCTGTAAAAATATTATAATCAGTTGTCAAAACTCTCAAGCACACGGCAAGTTTAAGAAAAATTATTACCACGCTTTACAGTAGTGACTGAATATTTTGTTTCAGTTTTGACAACATTTCTTAGGCCAATTTTCATTATAAAACATATAAGTTCTTAAAAATTGATTGTTTTCTCTTACAGCTTATATAAAAATGTCAATATCTCACGTCGAATGGCTGCATCGACGCAGTGACATTTTCGCCGGTTCCACTCGGTCGCTTCACGAGCAGCTCTCGCATCGATCCCCGAAGGGGTTGTTACGTCTGTGCGACAACCCGGGGACTGTGTGCACGCGCGCGGCGACATTAATTTATCATTCGTTTCTTTAATTATCCCTGTGCCGCGCGGTGCTCGCGACTCACCGTGGAAACCGTTGTTACCGTTTATAAATAGTTTTGCTGCAAAGAAATAAAGGGTTTGTTATGCATGACATAAATACGTAGAGACTTATGATGACGAAACTTTGTTATACATGTTTATCGATGGCTTGTGCTTATCGTGTGCTTAAAAATCGCCTTTAATTATAAACTTTTTAAATTTGCACAGAATTTTCCTCTTTTTTCGCGTTGTTAATAAAGTTTGGTTTACCGAAAATCAATTTTTATAATGATACTCCTCAAGGCTACATGTGTAAAAGTGAGATTTACAACCTTTGATTATTAAAGAGTTTACTAAAAAAATATATTCCTTAAATAATGTCAAAGCTATAATGTGGAAGAATATTTTTCACAGTATAGTTGACAATAGAGTCGTATCAACATGAATCTGTTCCAATCCGTTATCAAGTGGCGTCAAATAGTCTTATTAAGCATAATTTCTTTTCATAGTTTTAAGTAACTTCAACTACTGATTGGTTTGATATAATTATTGATAAAATCAACAGACTTAATGTGTATCAAGTTACTATTTTCGTTAACAGCAACAGTGTTTCTAATTTCTCTTCTAATTTAATATATGAAATCAATCAATTTACAACATTGCCGACATTTTCAAATCTAAGAAAAGTAACTTTATTCCTTATCCTTCAGAGCCAACAACAATTTTGCATAGAAAAAGTTTGAGAAATTTTAGAATTCTTAGTTAATATATCAGCAAAATTGACACGGCCAAAAAAATGTATACTTATATTTTTTAATTTGGATACAAGTGTCATTCAATTCAATAAATTTCTCTATCGTGCATGGTTATTAAAATTTTTAGATTTCATCATTTTAATTGTTGATCATAATAATGAAGCAATATTTCTAGATTATAATCCTTTTACTAAAATATACAGTATAGAGAATTTAACTTCAAATGAAGAACTTGAATAGGAATTTGAATATTGGAACATTAAATATGAATGGATATACAATTTACGTGCCATATTATCATAATTCTCCTAAAGTTATCGTATCAAACAATTCGAATAAAATTTCTTACAGCGGAGTAGATTATAATTTCATAGACGTAATATCTAAAGCGTTAAACTATTCGATAAAAATTGTAACTTCTGGTAATGAAAATCATATAAAATATATTATTGATGTATTAAAAAGTGGAAGTAGTAATATTACCGTGCTCCATAGTAACATTTTTAAAGGCACTTACGTATGCTTGGGACGTAAATATTGGAAAAGCACTATGAAGTGAGAATTTAGGAATGGCCGTATCTGTTTTATACATAACGCAAGTCACAGATTCAATCAATATAATATTGTATTTAAGTTTTATTACGTCAGTAATTATATATTAATATTAAGTAATCATAACAGCAAATATGTTACGATTTACGTTTGCTGATTGGACGGTGCTTTATATTCTACAAATCCATTTGGTAACTTTTGTCAAAAAACGCCCGAATAATGGTATTGAGAAACTGATTTACTTGTGCATTGCTCTAATATCGATAAAATATTCATCTGATACTACAGAATTTTTCATCGATAATAACATAATATTTCAAGATGAAATATCGATTGATGCTTTAAAACAATTGAATAACCCTACATTACCTATGTACATAAATAAGTTTGTGGCTGAAGAAGCTGTAAAAAATACTCGTAACGTTAGTAAAATTTTTCAGAAGTTGCAACATAATTGTAAAAAAAGTTAACTCTTTTACTAATTGTCTTGGAGACATGGTAATTAAAAAAGATCGAATTTGTATTGGACCAGTCGTGCATATAAAATACTATAATGGCAAAATATCTAAACCCTGATCAAACTCAAATTATCAAACCTGTTAAGCCTTTTCTCATAGATAATTTTACTGGATTTGCTTACACGAAAGAGGATCTCCATTCGCTGAAAAATTTGATGCTAAATTTCAGCAAATATTTGAATCTGGAATAAGACATATTTGGAAATACCAGGAGAAATATTTAAGCACAACCCATAAAAGTGAGATAATTCTACGTGATACTTTGTATTTATCATAATTAATTATTATCCTATTCACAGGTTATCTTGTTTTCTTAATAGTGTTTATATTTG
Organism: Torymus texanus; assembly: GCA_036873485.1. Classification (NCBI taxonomy): domain Eukaryota; kingdom Metazoa; phylum Arthropoda; class Insecta; order Hymenoptera; family Torymidae; genus Torymus; species Torymus texanus. The sequence continues at coordinate 1,261,112 of JAYJLV010000027.1, read as the reverse complement.
AAGTATCACTTTCAAATTTGTATTGAAATTGCGGTTATACTTGCATCAATAAACTATACACACTGCATTACATGTACTACTTCTTTTCAAAATTCCAAACAACATTACTACAGCTAAGTTTCCACAAACCAAAAATTTTAAGCACAACAAACTTCCACCAACTTCTCCCTCCCTAGCTCCAACAACGCGCATGCTCTCACGAATTTTTTTTCCTCGTTCTCTTTCTCTTTTCTTAAAGTGCGTATACTCCTTTCGGCTGGCCATCCTCCTCCTCTCTGCTACTTCTCTCCGCGCGGCATCTCAAAGTAGGCACGTGTGTGTGTGTGTATATATATATATATATACACACGCACGCGCGGAGAGAGGCGCCCTTTTCAATGAGATTCCCACGCGGCGGCGAAAAAAAATTGCGCCGGGCATTCTTAGCCCCCGCGCATAAGGCATTTGCGAGCGGTGGCGGCGGCGGTAAGCAGGACCTCGCGCGCGCACGCGTATGCGGTAAGTGTTGTGCGAGGTTTTAAATTTTTTTTCTCAAAACGAATTTGCGCCATCGCGGTCGTTCCATCGCTTGTACTTGTACAATAGTGAAGTATATATACGAATTTACATCTATGGGGTTTCATACGTTATATAATAGTTAATTATAGATGGTTCGGAATGTATATATTAGAGTAAATATCATTAAGAAATGTGTAAGAGAAAAGTAGATTTTTATCTTGTCTTGTTCAGTTTTAAATTGTAATTAATAAGTAGAATTAGTCATTGTTATCATTAGCAATTAATTAGATCAAAATTAAAAGTTTTATTATCGAATGTGATATCATTTGTATCTGTAATAAAGACTTGTTTAAAGAGGTGGAAAGGAATATTCCACGTCTAAACTGTATACTTGCATCTTTATTTTATCTACTTTTAAGGATTTTAAAAACATTGTAAAAGAAATAAAATTACGATGCTATAATTAATAACGCAGATAGTTATATCTATTATAATAGATAATATGTATACTTGTCATTATATGTACAATTACTGCTGATTCAAAGTACTAATCACTTAAAATTGGTAAATTTTTAAAAATATTACAATTAACCAAAACTTGTGAAATGTGTATAAAGATGTTGCACTTCAAAACTTTTTTGGCATTGCTGTTACATTGACTTTCCTAAGTACATTTAAATGTTATTCCTTGTAAATTTTACCAACGACAAAATTTCAAATCTTTCAAATACGTAAGTACAATTATAAAATAGTATAAAAAATTGTTTTTTAACAAAACCTCACATACTGAATTCCATTACAATTGTTGAATCCACGTTCAAATAAACTAAACAATCCCATATATATACCTTCCTCTCTTTCCGCTCCAAAAAACTCTCCCGTTCCCGAAACCCGAACCGCGCGGCCTGCGTTTGTCTTTTCTCGACCTTTTTTTTCTCCTCCTCTTCCACCACGACCACTCGTGCTCCAAGACGAGCGCAAATACCCGGGGATGCTTTCCGGCATGATGGTCCGGACCCTGATAGTCCAGCAGCACGATCCCTGCAAGGGACGGCTAATTCCAGCGTGATCGCGCGCCTGATCGATGTCCCTACTATATACTATATACTATACTACTATAGCGACTCCCTCGCTCGCGACCCTTGCTGATCTCACCAGGGGAATTATTGTCCGAGCGCGTATTGAATTCCCGGGGAGAGGCGAGTGCGCGTACATAAGGGCGAAACGCTAAACGCCGTCCGCCGTTATACCCCCCGTGGCCTCGGGATCATCCCTTAATAAGGGAGCGCGCTGAGCGTTTTACATTTTAATGGAATCGTAATTGTTTTATCATTCTCGGCCGACGCTCACTTCCGACGGGTGAGGTCTTGCCGACTTTTCGAGCTGCTGATGCTACTGTGCGAGTGAAGTGCAGTGGCTGAGTGGTTGGATAATGTGAAAGAAGTTTTTTTTTAAAGGTTTTATATTTTTTTTAATTTTATAAATAATATTTTAGAAGAGAACTGGTTTTTACTTTTTACTTTCAAACAGTTAATGCTTGTAATAATTTCAAAAAACTTAATTAATATGAAAATAAATTTGAATAATAAAAAATTCGGTGCAGAAATCCTTAATTATGGCTCCGACGTTCTCTTAACATTTAAAATATTATATTTTTACAATAATAAAACAATTAAGAAAATACTTTATTTGTGTATCCTTTTACATATCTTAGTCGTTACTTATCCACAAATAATTATTACAAAACCCAATAATTTCCTAGATTTTACAACATCTTTTTTTTTAACGCTTTCTGCATTATTGAACATAGAAAAACTATACTATAGTATCTCGAACCGTATACTGCGTTTTAAAGTATACCGCGTCCCGATTTTTGCAAACATGAGCAAACTTTCGAAAACGTCGACGACGACGGCGTCCCCTTCGGCACTTTATCGCGAAAAATTTCCTTTTCAAGCGCAGTTGGCACCGAACGGCAAACGCTCTCCGGTTGGTCTCCCTCGACATTCAAAAAAATCCATTCGCCCAGCATAGCCGCGTCGGATCAAGCGTAAGTTCTCCTCTTTCCTCTTCCTTCTTCTATAGGACACAGAATTTCTTGGCTAGCAGCCAGCCCGATACTTTTGTTTTACTTCTCTCTCTCTCCCTCTCTGTCTCACTCTGTCTCTCCCCATCCTTTCGGACCCTCGTCCACTTACTTCCAGCGTCTTGCGCACCGAAATAGTTCCTCCATAGACACGTACATCTATATACATATATACACACACACACACACACACACACACACACACACACACACACACACACACACACACACACGCATATCCAGGAAAGATAAGGAAGTCGCATATGGTGTAGCGAATTTGGCTTATCTTATCGTTGAC
>JAYJLV010000027.1:1195139-1236622 GCA_036873485.1 Torymus texanus | reverse complement strand
AGTTACTTCGGAAATGACCTTAAACTTCTTCAGAAATACTATCTGAGAAAATATGCAGCCGTCCCGGGACTTAATTGGCACCCTGTATATAGAAAGATTATAATAACTTATAGGACATTTTAAAAAAAATGCAACTTCTCTAATGGAATAAAAATTTCATAATTTGACATTCTGATTCTTTGAATTCATTAAACATGTATTTCATCGTTTGACATTCTAAACATTCCTGTTGAGTTTCAAGTTCAAATTTTTTCAATTCTATTTTATATAAACAGCGTGATTAAAATTTAAAATTAGAGATACGATAATTTAATTTACTTTTAAAGTTTAATGCTAATATTAAATCCAAACTTGATTTATCTGGCTACAACGCCATTCTTTTTTAAAAATTTTGTGTTGACGCCAATCGCATTTTCATGTTTTATGCACTGAGTTCCATTGTTTGCACTTCATCTGAGATTCGTTAGCTATAAATGAAATGGCACTTATTCACCTGCGTTGCATAATTGAATACAAATTTTTCTGAATTCTTAATACTCCAGATCTCTAATGTTTGAAGAAAGAAAAGTTTCTCAATGGCTCGTGTATAGAAACTCGCAGAATCGATGTTATCAGCTTTAAGTGTTTCATCTATTTAATACAATGTTTTCTTTCTCTTTTGAAATAAAACATTTTAATTTTAAATATTTTTGGAAATGATTTAATTTAATTTTTATATATCATATGGATCATGAATGAATTCAGGATAGAGTCAAATTATCGATTTCATTTTGACAACTAAAATAAAATCTATCGAATTATTTATATTTCATTAAACTATTTTTTTAATCCATAATGCCCTTTCCTACAAAATTCTATAATTCAGTTATTTAAATTTCTGCATTAAGTATACGCTTGTCATGTCATTCATAAATGTACACTTTAAATGACCCAATTAAACGAAATGACAATGCTAAGGAAAAGTTTTTTAGGGGAAAATAAATGTTGTTAACCACACAAATTAAGAAAACCGTACCGTTTTGTTAATAAGATTGACGTAATAAAACTTTTTTAAAAACTTAAAAACAGATAGTTTTGCATTTCATTCTAACTTTTGATCTTATATATTTGAGCTTTGACAAATCTTTTACAAATGCTCTTCATGTAAAAAGGCCCCTTTGTAGATTTTTTGGATTAAACAGAAGTATATCAAAATTCAATAATTACTATTCCAAAATTAGTGTCTTACTAGGAAATATGGTTAATTTGTTCAATATCTATAATAGTGTATGAATTTTATTAGATCCAATTTTACCAAAAAATTAAAGTAGATATCTATGGTCGTTCTCTCAAATCTTTTATGAAAAGATTTATTTACTACATATATTTAATTCTTATAATTACAATATTCAACAAAAATATTTAAAAAGTATGACATTAATAAAGCCAAACGCTATTTCCATATTGTAAAAACCTTCCAAAAATTTCTTTCAACAATTATATTTGCAGACCATCCTGACATTCCTCAACGTACGGGAAAAATCAATAATGTTGATAAGTTCGATGCCCTGTTCTTTGGTGTGCACTTCAAACAAGCGCATACTATGGACCCCATGTGTCGTATGTTATTGGAACATGCATACGAAGCCATCATCGACGCAGGTGTCAACCCAAAACAGATTCGTGGTAGTAGAACCGGCGTTTTCATGGGTGCCTGCTTCTCTGAATCTGAAAAAACTTGGTTCTACGATAAACTTCAGGTAATTTTTCATGTTCCCGTAATATTTAGTCATTTTTAGACATGACCGTTTCTCGGGAGAGCCTTTTTCATTAGAGCGAAAATTGCAACACCTCAAAAATCAATAATTTATTGTATGAAAACTGTTTTCCACCGAAAATGAGTCCATTATAAGTGTCCCCTATGATGTATGTATATCTGTACGTATGTACGGAATCTCGTGTTCACATCATCATTTCGAACAATTAATCCAATCCCATCACAAATGATAGCACACCTTCGTCTAGTTATGGAACACCCTGTATAAGTGACAGTTCTACTTTGGAAATGATCCGTTTCAAAATAAAAAAATTCGAGTACAATTAAAATTTTGAAAAAACTGATTTTTGAGCGTAATGCATACAAAATTCATTTTTAGTATAAATTTCACACCACACATCTACTTAAACTAATTAAAATCCAACTTTTTTATATTAAACATTTTCTTCTGTGAGCAATATTTTTCGAAATAACAGCCGAAAACATAAAAACCTTTAAAAAAGGTCATTTTTTGCTATTACTCTACAGGTTTTGACTTTACCCAAAAATGTTGAATACAAAAGTCGTAGATAATATTAAAACAAAACTTTTTTTTCTATTTACCATGTTCATGCAAAATCAATTGCTGATGAGCTAAGCTTATAAAATCGATTTTAAACGGCTAATAACGTCAAAAGTGAACGATTGTTGATAATAACTGCAAAGGATTTTAGTTTATACAAAAGTGTTTGAAACAAAAATTGTATTCGCTTTGGTGAAAATATAAGGTTATCCTGACAAGTACGGTCGTGCCTATAACGAAGTTTTTACATAGAGCGGGGAGTAATGCGACGAACGAAGTAGGGAGCAGAGGGGCACAGAGCCCCTAGTTAAATATACTTTCCTAAAAATAATTGTTTACAACTACCTTAAATTAAATTTTAGGTCAATGGCTTTGGTATCACCGGCTGTGCTCGTTCAATGTTATCGAATCGTATTTCTTATTTTCTTGGTATACATGGACCTAGTTATACAATCGATACGGCTTGCAGTTCAAGTCTGTATGCAATAGAACAAGCTTACAGAGCAATCCAAGAGGGTCATTGTGATGCTGCTATAGTTGGGAGTGGAAATCTTTGTCTACATCCATACGTCTCTATGCAGTTTTTCAAATTAGGTAAGAACGAAATTAATTATCAAAAGTGTTTTTAAATGCAATTATTAAGTATAATATTTTTAATGAATATCATTTCCAATTAATTATAAATTCGAAAAATTTTAAGAATAAAAATGACGTTTCTGTCAGCTTCGAAATTAGGTTAGCCTTATAAAAGTAGTTTTCATTCATACCTTCTCTTCAAAAAAGGTGTATTGTCATCGGACGGCAGGTGCAAGGTCTTCGACGAATCGGCCAACGGCTACGTCCGCAGTGAGGCTATCTCTGTTGTTTTCCTTCAGAAAGCTAAGGACGCCAAGCGTGTCTATGCCACGATGGTTCACGGTAAACTCAACTGCGATGGTTTCAAGGAACAAGGCGTTACCTTTCCCTCGAGCCGCATGCAAAGTTTGCTCCTGAAGGAATGTTACTTAGAGTGCGGAGTACCGCCTAGTGCTGTTAGCTACGTTGAGGCCCATGGTACCGGTACTCGAGTTGGAGATCCTGAAGAAGTCACTGCTATCGACCGAGTGATGTGTCAAGATAGAAAAACTCCATTGTTAGTGGGATCAGTGAAGTCAAATCTTGGTCACGCCGAACCAGCCAGTGGATTATGCGCTATCGCTAAAGTGAGTAAAAACTGTAAAAGAAATTGATAATAAGAACTGTTATTTATCCAACTTCATTTAGGATTTTCATGGAAAAATTTGTGAAAAATAGGCATAAAACTAATGCTCTCGTTTCTATCGATTTATCAGCGACTTTTCGTTGCTTAACTTTAAACAGATTAGACAGATAACATTAGACAGATTTGATATTTCTTAATTCCGAAAAAGCATCGAAAAGCTTTGGCTCTCTAGTTTTATTTCCTTTTTTTTTATAATTTTATTTAAGGTTTTTCTGGATTGAATAATTAACAAATTAAACAGAGAATTTTTTTCAGCATTTCCTTAAAATAAAACTAAAAATGGCGATAACTTGAGTTTATCAAAGCGTTAGGGTCTAATATTCCAGCTTTCTTCATATTTTGGCATTCAAAAACATATCTCAAAGTTTGAGAAAAATCCGTGATCCGGACGTTTGAGCCTTTTCTAGTAAGTATGTAATTTCGAACTTTCGTTTTTTCTGCTAAAGGTCATAACAGCAATGGAATCCGGTATCATTCCGCCAAATTTGCACTTTAAAGAACCAAGGAAGGGTGTAACAGCATTAGAAGAAGGTAGAATCAAAGTCGTGGCAGAACCCACCCGTTGGGAAGGCGGTTACGCCGGTATCAATTCTTTTGGATTTGGCGGCGCTAACGCACACATATTGCTCAAGTCTAACCAGAAAACCAAAGTTAATAATGGTTTACCAAGTGACAACCTTCCAAGATTAGTGCCTATATCAGGCCGAACAGAGGAGGCCGTAGTTACTATTTTAAACGATGTATGATTTTTATTTTTGTATTAAAATATAACTATATATGTATATGGTATATTTATTGTGTGCTTTTTAAACCATCAGCTCATAAGTAGACCGGTTGATGTTGAATATGTCGCATTATTGCACAATATCCATTCAGACGATATAAATGGCCATCTATACCGAGGTTACACAATTCTACCGCCTTCTGGAGTTGCCAGTGAACCTGTAAAAGACATTAAATCATATCCAGGCGTAAAAAGGCCAATTTGGTTTGTCTTTTCTGGCATGGGCTCTCAATGGCCAGGAATGGGTAATGAAAATATTCAAAATAATTTAAGAAACATTTATTTTTATTCTTAATACTAAACATGTAATTATACAGGCGAAGCATTGTTGCGCATACCAGTATTTGCAGCAGCTATTAAAAAATGTGACGCAGTCCTTAGACCAAGAGGTGTTGATATTTACCATGTGATAACGAATAAAGAAAAATCGGCATTTGATAACATTTTAAATTCATTTGTGGGAATCGCTGCCGTTCAGGTAAATAAAGTTCATATGATATTTAATTTTAAATAAAATTTTTATTGTATCTTGTTAAACATTCTACTTAATATTTATAGATCGGTTTAGTAGATCTCCTACATTCATTAGGTATTCAACCCGATAACATAATAGGTCACTCAGTCGGTGAATTAGGTTGTGCTTATGCTGATGGGTGTTTTACGGCCGAACAAATGATTCTATCTGCATACTCACGTGGTTTGGCTTCCCTCGAGACAAAAGTTATTTATGGCTCTATGGCTGCTGTTGGTATGGGATACAATGAACTCAAAAAGCTTTGCCCGCCAGGCATCGAAGTGGCTTGTCATAACTCAGGAGATAGCGCTACTATCAGTGGACCAGCTGAGTCCATGAAAGCCTTTGTAGCGGATTTGACGGTAATCAATCTTTTAATATTGTTATATACTGCCATATATATAAGTTTAAATTATTATTGTATACACTCAGGCTAAAAAAATTTTTGCAAGAGAAGTTCCGTGTAGTAATATCCCTTACCATAGTCGTTACATTGCACCGGCTGGACCAAAGCTTTTAGCCTATCTACAGAAGGTTATTCCAGACCCTAAACCACGAAGTTCGAAATGGCTAAGTAGTTCAGTACCCATGGATAAATGGGATACTCCACTTGCTCAATTTTCGTCAGCTGAGTACCATACCAATAATCTTTTAAGTCCTGTACTATTTGAAGAAACTTCAGCTCTAATACCAAAAGATGCCATTACTATAGAAATTGCTCCTCATGGCCTGTTACAAGCTATAATTCGACGATCACTTCCACCCAGTGTAACAAATATTGCTTTGACGCAACGTGGTCATGCTGACAATGTTGAGTTTCTGCTAAATGCTCTTGGAAAATTATTTATAGTTGGACTTCATCCGCAAATGGGTAAGTTCCTTATCGGTTTTATAAAATAATTACGGAAAATTTATAGTCTAAAAAATGTACAATTCACTTGATTAGCAAACCTTTATTCAACCGTCGAGTTTCCGGTGAGTCGCTCAACACCAATGATTTCTCCTCTTATCAAATGGGAACACTCAGATGAATGGTACGTAACATCGTACAAGTCACAACAGAAAATTGTATCTGGAGAGCGCATCGTAAAAGTTGAAATATCGGATTCTGAGTACGAATCCATGGCTGGTCACGTTATAGATGGAAGAAATCTATTCCCCGCAACTGGATACTTGACATTGGTCTGGGAAACTATAGGTATGATGCATGGCGAACCATACTTTGAAGTTTCGGTAGTTTTTGAAAATGTCAAATTTTTGAGAGCTACGAATATTCCTAAAGAAGGAGCAATTGAATTCACCGTTAGTATTCATAAAGGTATCTACATTTCAGTAAAACTTATTACTAATAAACTCTGGTTTATGTGGATAAAAGTAACTGAACTGATTCAAGTAAGGCGTTTATGTCAAATGGTTTTTCCTTAGGATCGGGAAGATTTGAGATCGTTGAAGGTGGTGTTGCTGTAGTGCAAGGATTCATACGCGTTTGTCCTAATCCAACCGAAGAAAAAATAAATCCCCCTATTCCAGAGGGCGAAGAAGAAGAACCAATGTCCTCTCGAGATGTATACAAAGAGCTTGCACTTCGTGGTTATCAATATACAGGTACATACAGAAGTATTAAAAGAGCAGCTATTGACGGTTCTAAAGGTCACATTAAATGGACCAGTGACTGGGTTGCCTTTATGGACAATATGTTACAAATGCAAATCCTCGGAGTCAATACACGTGGTCTCTTCGTACCAACGAGAATAAAGAAACTCGTCATAGATACAAAAGCTCACTTGTCTCAAATTAAATTTGGTGAAATAGGAAAAGGTAAAAATGTGGCAATGAATTCAATTTTAATTATATTTTTGATACTTATAATTAAATCAAACATAAATATTTTATTTTTTAGAATTTCCCGTTTACGTTAATAAGCTTTACCAGACTATTGTGTGTGGGGGTGTGGAACTACGCGGATTAAAAGCAAGTGCTATTACACGTAAGAAGCCTGCTGGTGAACCAGTTCTCGAAGAGTACAGATTTGTCCCTTATCAAGACAAAGTTGAAACAAGTCTTCCTGAAATTGCTAAATTAATAGCAGAAATTAGTTTAGAAAATCAATTAGGAATTAAAGTGAAAACGATTGAGTTGATACAAGAAGCCGACAAAGTTCCAATCAATAATCTGCTATCTCCCCTACTTTCTGCATCATTTGGCGACGAACCTTTGATTCAAGCGGATATTAACATTGTTTGTGAAAACATTAAGTCGATAGATACCAGTGATCTACCAGCCAATGTAGTTGTAGCTGATTTGAAGAAAGTCAACTCAGATGCGAATGCATTGCTGGCAGTTGGTCATCAGTTACTATCTAAAAGTCGCGAAGTTAATTTGAATCTTCTACTTTCGGCAATAAAAGAAGATGGCTTCTTGTTAACTCGTGAAGTAATAAGTGAACTGGGAAATATTGAAACAGCAATACAAGAAAAGAGATTACATATAATTTTAGAGAAAAAATACGAAAATGAATCATTTATTTTATTAAGAAAATATCAAAGTTTACCAAAGAATATCTCAGTTATAACTGTGAAAAATGATTCATTCAACTGGGTAGAAAATATGCGTAAAATTATGTCAGAAGAACTAGAGAAAGAAACTTCTGAACCTATTAGAATTTTGTTTGTTGGTCAAGGAGAATTCGAAAATGGTAAATAAACTAACTTATATATGCTTTACATTTGTTTTGTATTAAAAGAATAAATATATAAAATTTCATTGTTTTTCTAAACATTACTGTTCTTTTAGGTCTAATGGGTCTCATTAATTGTCTAAGAAAAGAACCGGGTGGAGAAGTTGTTCGTGGATTACTTATTCAAGATCCTACTGCATCACAATTTTCTTTAAATAATCCTTTCTATACGAAACAGTTACAAAAAGACTTAGCCGTGTGTGTCCTCCGAGAAAATAAAACATGGGGTGGTTATAGACACTTACCTTTACCACCACCAGCATTAAAACCAGTACGGCATGCTTTGATTAATCAATTGGTTACCGGTGACCTTAACTCTTTTGCTTGGTTGGAAGCTCCAATTCATATCGATTCTAATAAGAAAAACATTGTTAATATAGTCTATTCTTCACTTAACTTCAAGTGAGTTTGACATGCCGTACTATATAAATAGTTAAATGTCTTTATATTGATTTGCTATTTACTTTTTTTAGAGATATTATGTTCGCTAGTGGAAAAATTGCAGTGGACAGCACTGTAGGATCCAAGTTTAACCAACAGTTTGTACTAGGATTCGAATTTTGTGGTATTGATTCATCCGGTAAACGAGTAATGGGTATAGCCAATAATCACTGCTTAGCAAATCTCGTAGAGGCTGATTCTTATCTTACATGGGAAGTACCATCTAATTGGTCTTTGGAAGATGCAGCAACCGTACCGTGTGTCTATGGAACATCCTACTATGCGCTTTATAGAAGTGGTATATTTAGCTATAAATTTCTATTCATCTTTTATAAAGAGGAAATTTTTATTATTCTAAACAATAATAAAAAATTATATGAATTATAGAATTAAATATACAAATTTAATTTTTAGGCAAGATGAAAAGAGGTGATAAAGTTTTGATTCACGCTGGAACTGGTGGCGTAGGTCAGGCTGCTATTTATTTAGCCTTGCACGAAGGCTGCGAAGTATTTACAACAGTCGGAACACCAGAAAAGCGGCGCTTTATCCGCAAACAATTCCCACAGATCCCAGATAACCATATTGGAAATTCTCGCGATACTAGTTTCGAAATAATGATTCTCGAACAGACTAATGGCAGAGGTGTCGACATTGTCCTTAACAGTCTTGCTGAAGATAAACTGCTCACATCTGTAAACTGTTTAGCGTGGGGTGGACGTTTTCTGGAAATTGGAAAATTTGATTTGACCGCAAACAATCCACTGGGAATGGAATGTTTCTTACGTGAAGTCAGTTTTCATGGTATTATGTTAGATCATACAATCATTGGAACACCAGATGAAAAGCTAGAACTGCAGAAATACTTGTCTGAAGGATTAAAAAGTGGAGCGATTAAACCACTTACTAGGTAAGTTCAATCTTAGATCACTTGCATTTTAGGCCAGTTGTAGACTATACTTTCAGTTACATTAAGTAAACAATTTTTTATGCTTGCCAGGACTGTATTTGCTAAAGACCAGGTGGAGGCAGCATTCCGTTACATGGCTGCTGGTAAACATATGGGCAAGGTTATTCTAAAAATACGTGATGATAAAGAATCTCTCACTGCACCCACTTTAGGTTTGCCACGATACCATTGTCTTGAAAACCGCAGCTATATAATTTTGGGAGGTCTCGGCGGCTTCGGATTAGAATTAGGTAATAAAGCAAAAATAATTAAGAATTTAATGGAAAGCTTATATCATAATCATTGAATGTATTTATTTAGCGGACTGGCTCATAATGCGAGGTGCTAAAAACCTTATTCTCACCTCTCGCACCGGTGTAAAGAATGGTTACCAAAAAATGCATATTAATCTCTGGAAAAATTATGGAGTAAATATCGTCGTAATAGCGGCTAAAGATGCAGCAAGACTCGAAGAATGTCAAGAAATTTTGGAAACGGCAGCTATGATTGCTCCTGTTGACGCTGTATTTAACTTGGCGGTTGTGCTAAAAGATGCTATTTGGGACAACCAAACGCCAGAGAACTTTGAAGAATCATTCCGATCCAAAGCCTGGGCAACCAAGAATTTGGATATACTAACAAGAAAAGTATGTCCCATGTTAAGGCATTTCGTTGTTTTCTCATCAGTATCTTGTGGAAGAGGAAATGCTGGTCAAACGAATTATGGAATGTCAAACTCGGTATGTAACTTTATATCTCATAATACTCTATGATTTAGTAATATATAAAATATGTGTAGGTTATGGAACGAATTTGCGAAAGACGCGTGGCAGAAGGTTTACCAGGATTAGCTATACAATGGGGTGCTGTGGGCGATGTTGGTCTCGTAGCAGAAATGCAAGAGGACCATAAAGAAATAGTCATTGGTGGCACTTTGCAACAGAGAGTAACGTCATGTTTAAAGGAACTTGATGGCTTCCTGCAACAAATGCGACCAGTAGTGTCTAGCATAGTTGTAGCAGAGAAAAAAGCAGGTGGAGCTGGAGCCCTAAACATTGTTGACACAGTCCTTAATATCATGGGTATAAATTATCATTAATAGTATACTCTCAACTTACTATTATACCAAATTTCACTATATCTAAAATATATCTTGTTTGCAGGTCTTAAGGATTTGAAGGGTGTGAGTCCTAATACATCGCTTGCCGAATTAGGTATGGATTCGATGATGGCCGTGGAGATTAAACAGACACTAGAACGAGAATTCGGGCAATTCCTTACTGCACAAAACATCCGAAGTCTTAATTTCGCTAAGCTACAAGAGATGGCTGTCGTTGATGAAGAAGAAAATTCCGATAAAGTTAGGACAACAGACGAAAACGAAACAGTCACAGGTTTGAACCTACTCGTGCGTCTCATCGGCAATAAAGACATACATCCTGAGACATGTCTGAAAATGTCATCAAGAGATGAACCTGACAGAGAAGAAATCTTCCTTATACCTGGACTCGAAGGTGTATACTCTGTCTTTTCAACGCTGACACCAAAAATTAAAGCACCCGTCACGTGTTTACAACTAGGTATTAATAATACTAATGGAAAATCTATCTTCGACATGGCTGATCATCTTTTATCGGTAAGAAATGTTATGGTTATCAAATAAACTTAATTGCTTGAATACTAACATCATATTGTAAAAGTTAAAAAATTTCATCACTTAGAATGTACTGAAAAAAAACAAGAATCGTCGTAATTTTACTCTGACTGGATATTCATACGGTAGTCTTGTTGCGATTGAACTAATGAGGCGATTAGAAGCTGAAGGCTTTGATGGCCGATTGATTCTTATTGATGGTGCTCCCGAATACGTGAAAAGCATTATTAGCCAGCAATTACCGTATGCAAACAAAGAAGAACTTCAAAACAACGTTTTATTGGGTATTATGAGTATGATTTCGCCAGGAAATATTTCAGAGGTATTGAGAATTAATAGTTAAAAATATAAATTTCATACTATACGGTCAAAAATAATGTAGTAAAAATGACCATGTCTGTAGATATGGGGCAGACTCAAAGTACTAAAAAAATTGCCATAATTTGAGTCTGTCGTACTTTTACAATCAGACATGACAATTTTTAGCATAAAATTTTTCACCTAGTATATTCTAAATATCTAATGTTTTAATTTAATGTTAAAATTTATCTTTCCAATTTTAGTTTATGGCTGATCTAGAAAAATACAAAACTTGGGATGAAAAGTTACAAGCTTTGATCACACGATCCGATACAAAGGCGATAGATATGGTGGAAGACCATAAAAAAGCTTTATGTACTGCTGTTTACAACAGAATATTAGCTGCTCAAGAGTATGATATTTCTCAATTACCACGCATCAAAGCTCCAATTATCTTACTCAAACCAACGCAACCAAGTCTTAATGCGATAAGCGAAGATTATGATCTCTTTAAGGTAAGCCTTTTTCATGAAACTCGAACTGAGTAAAATCATCGTAAAACTAATTATATCTAACATTTTTTCAATGAATGTGGTATTCCATTAAACATTAAATATATAAAATTTTTATTTTGCAAATGTGAAGCTTATGTACGTACATCACATATTTCTATCGTAAAACTCAATTTTACCCGTATTATTTGTAAATAAACCCTATATAAAAAAGCTTCTATGTTATTGGCATTATTAATAAATTTAAAAAACTTCGTATTTAGGCGACGAGTGGAAATATAGAAATTTATTACATTAACGGAAATCACGTCACAATACTGGAAAATGAAAATGTTGCGGCAGCAATTAACGGAGAAACTTTAGAAGACGCAGCATCATTTAAGAAGGAGCTTATGGAGCAATAAAAACTTCACTGTGCCAATTACTTATAGCGCATCACTATTTATGTATGTATCATAACATTATTTTGTAAGTAATTCCCTTATGTATAGTTTCATCTTACCTTACTATGTTGAGTAATAAAGACTATTCAACGCCATACTCACAATTGATTGATACTAATAATATACACCTGCTACGCGTAACCTGCTCACCGAAAAAGAGCAACATCACATCTGAATATAAAGAAAATACAAGTTTTATTAAAGTAAATAAATAGTCAACTAAGAATGGTAAAAACAGAAATTTGGAAGGTATCTCTCGCTGCTGTAGAAGCCATATGGTGTTTCTCATTCCTGAATGTTTTCTATTTTACTTTCATTTCAAAATATAAGTATATCTTACTCGTCTGAGATCTAGGAATACACTGTCAGAACA
This sequence comes from Torymus texanus, assembly GCA_036873485.1. Lineage (NCBI taxonomy): Eukaryota > Metazoa > Arthropoda > Insecta > Hymenoptera > Torymidae > Torymus > Torymus texanus. Next base: position 1,224,336 of record JAYJLV010000027.1, on the reverse strand, counting down.
GGGTAAGCACTATGGTTACACATTTTCAACAAATACTACATTATACCGAAACATTTGCGAATGAGTATATACAATATAGAAAAAGAGAAAAAAGTTTCGCAATAATCAATTCATAAATCATAAAGCTTATACGTTCTACAGTTTCTCAAAGCATAATAACTTACTCCATTCGAAAAACTTTCAAATATTTAGACAAACGATCCAGCATTCGCAATTCTATAGACATTGTAAGAAAAATGTTTTTTCTTTAACGTATAAATATTTATAGTGGACCAATGTGTACAAAGATGTTGTCATGCCTACATTTTAGAAATTCTATAATAACATCAGAAAAATAGTAATATTTTCGTACAAAATATTGGTCTAATAATGTAAAGTAATATTTAAAATGGAATACATAAATATGATCATTATTCTTATTAAAGTATTTGAAATACAACTATTTTATTTGTTTTTTATTCACCTAAACTTTGAAATGCAAAAACGTGGTAGTCTTATATTTACAAAAAGTATCGCATACCGGAAATAAAAGCGTACTTCAATGTTTTATGAGAACCAAACCACATTCCCACTTCAAACAGCTATTTTGTTTCTAAAGAAGGAAATGTTTTGTGCAGTTCATTTCACATTAATATTTAATAGGCCAAGATGTATGCACTTTGTAAAACCGTATCATTTTCAGTTTGAACGCCTGTCTGTGGGAACATACGTGCAATGAGTTATCAGTATAATTCTTTTAATATGTATCAAGATATCTGTCGCAAATACAACTACTGAATCAAAAGAATAATTATGATTATAAAGTTGTTAAAGAATGGTTTGATACTCTTTGGGGCATGGCCAGGAGTTACGAAGGCAAAGGCATATATCGGGTTCTTTGCTATTGTAGTTTTTAGCTTAATATTTCAAATTTGGAATGCTATAACTGTATTACATAACTTGGATGAATTACTTCAAAATTTGGATACAACTATCGGAATTACTACTTCACTATTCAGATGTGCGTCATTCCAAATAAAACATAGGTAATTTTACAGCATCCGTTAAAAAAAAACGATCATTTATTAAATTTAATAAAATTAAATAAGTACTTAGATGTAATTAAAAAAGTACAAATTTGTTGACAAAAATTATAAACTCTACAATTTTATATTTTAATTTGTCTTCTTTATATATAGAAATCCTTATAGAACATATGTACCCGTTTATGTTGAATAGAAGTATAAAATGTGTGGTAGAAGACATATTATACGTATGGGACAACAATAATGAAGAAGTTGGACGAAGGGTTATGCTGCAAAATGCCAAACTAACTTACTACCTGATAATGGTTGTTTGCATGGTTTATATTGGGTTATCCTCAACATATATAATAATTCCAATAATGACATACAATGCCATACCAATTGATGGTCGGCGTTTTGCGTTCCCGTCTACGTTTCCTTCGTTTTTAAATGCTAAACAATCGCCTTTTTATGAACTAATATGTATCTATCATTTGGTTGTAATTGCGGTTTGCGTCCATGGAAACATTATTTTGGATGGGCTACTACTAACGTCGGTAAAAATTGTTCAGTTACGATAACTAATTTATTTTTACTATTTACCTAACTTTCCTCTATTTCACATTATTACATTTTTTTAATAATTTTAAACTTCACGTGACTGTATCTTCAAAACACCCTTCCAACTTCTAATTCACTTTTAGGTTTACGGTTGAATTTCACTCACTTACTTTCAATCTATATTATTCAAATCAGTTTCCGTTATCTACTGATCTACTTTAGATTTATTTCTACTTTACGTCTGATGGTCATCCATATTTACACCAAGTTTCCTTTTACATTTTAAAAGATTATTTTTTATAATAGGTGTTTTACAGACGTGATCCTTTAAAAAATATGTATTCCGTTCATATATCACAAAACAAGCATCACGAGCGAAGGAACTTTAGTTACCTCTGCTTTTATTTTTATAAGGATAGGAAGTTTTACTATTTCTACATTAGTGATTATATTTAACAACATTTTTAGATATTACATGTAAAAACAAAAGTATTCAATGTACGCCAAGAAATTTCCAAGTTCTCTATGGTTTGTCAAAAGAATTCAGATATAAAGGTTGCGACTCAAACTGCAGGTGCACTTATCGAAACGCATTTAAATTACCTCTATTTTATCGAGCATATGCAAGATGTTTTCTCACTTGTTGCTATGGTTTTGGTATTGACGGCCACTAGCATCAATATTGGTGCCGGATATGTTTTAATTTATGTAAGGTTATCATGCATATATTTGTACTTAAATGAATATATTTTACATTTTATTCTAATGTAATACCATTATTATTTAGTTGATAGAACAGAACGCTAATTTTTCAAGAATCTTTCAATGTCTGCTATTACTTGTGTGGGTAACGATTGCTATAGGAACCTTTTGTGTTGCTAGTGAAATTTTAATGTCTCAGGTTTGTCAAACATTTATTAATTTAGCGAGAATAAAAACTCGTTAATGTACGTTAAAAATCCAAACTTTGTAAAACTTGGCATTTTACAATGGTAATTATTGCCATTTAGGACAGCCGCTCGTTATTATATTAATATGTTTTAGAATCAGTTAATTTTAGACGATTTACAAAATTGTCCCTGGTACAAATTTTCTGTAAAAGATATGAAAGTAATATTATTCATGATCATAAAGACTCAAAAGCCTGTTACTATCACAGTAGGGAAATTCAACGCTCTGACCCTTATCTTCTTTACTACGGTAATTTTTCAATATTTATAAGATTCACAACTTGATAATAATAAACATTAATGGTTACTTTAAATATTAGAAACTTTTAAAATTTTTAAGTACGAAGAAGAATCCTATACGTGCGCATATACTATTGTCGGTTCCCTCGAAGACTACATGGAGAAAAATTGCCATGTCTGATTGTAAATGTGGACATACTCGAAATACCCCAAAAATTGCCATAATTCATGGTAAAAATTGCCATAAATTTATGGAAATATTTAAGGTATTTCGAGTATGTCTCATACTTACGATCAGACATGTCAATTTTTACTACAACATTTTCTCCGTGTAGCACAACTCAAAAAAGACCTATTTTAATATGTCATTTTAGAGTACCAGAGTCAAATGAATTTGTCCAAGATAAGATAAACATAAAATATACGAATTATACCTCGAGTTAATCGAGCCCTGAATGAATTTATTTTATTCTGGTGCTTTACGATGGTAAATGAAAATAGGTCTTTTTTGAGTTTTGCTAGTTTTCGTAGGGGCCAACTCTATGATATCAACATTTAGTAAACTTTTATTTACGTACGATCAATGCGAAGTATTGTTCTAATATTTATTAGATTCTTTATATGTGAAATTCTATAAGGCTTGATTTAAAAAATCATTAATTAAACTGTATAATATTCAATTAGTTCATGAAGTCGTCATATTCGTATTTATCCATTCTAAGAGCGATTTAACAATAACAATGTCAAACAGTTACCCAAGAACTGACTATTTGAATTAAAGTACATAAAAATTACTGAATAAAAATACGTTCATAGGTGAGTAATCACACAGACTCGCAATATTTTTGAATCTACCAACGAAATATATCAATATAATTTTATATTTTAGATGTTGCTTTCACTGAACAAAAACCTGAAGAGTACTACTATATTTATTAAGTTATAAATAATATTATAAAAATGAAATCTTACAAATGTTTTGAAATAAAGATATAATATATTGTATAATATAATATAATATAATTGATTTTAATCCTGCAGGCATTTTACGCCGATAATACGGATTTTCATTTATAAATATTAGTAAATGATAATAGTAAAAAATTACTCTTCTTTACCTAGAGTATTTCAATGATTATAAATCATTAATTAATGTATATCAACATAACAATGAAAAGAATATATACACAAGACACACAGAGACGCACATACACAAATTAGGGGGTACCCCTACTAGCTCCGTTCGTCAACCCTGAAATTAAGTCGACATTTTTTAACTGACGTTTTATTTAAATGAACAGTTTTCTATACCACCTCTCGTTTTGGAATTTAAATATGCTATTTTATTCTTAAAATAATTTAACGCGTATTTTTTTATTTTTTTATTGCAGACTTCGAAATTTTATGTAAACTACTGATATTTTTTGAGTTTTTTAAGCTTTCATGAAGGTTGAAGTATTGTCACAGTAACACAATACCCATATAAAAAAATGTCTGAACTCGACATGACCAACATATTGTTATATATTTAGAGCCATTAAATCTAAATCTGAAATAAAAATGGATGGTTTATCAAAAAGCAACACAAAGTATTCATATAATTGACAAATGAATGACACAAATAAATACGCAGAACTTGAGATTACAACTATGTTTGGTTCAGTATTTTAAGATGCTAAATTCAGATCTGAAATCAAAATTGGGATTTTCCAGGCCAAGGCCAAGGAGGCCTTCCTGAGCAACTGGCCCATTCGAAGCTTTAACTAACTAATATAATCATCGCAGCTATGTATAAACAAATTTTATAAACAAGTTACTATAATCATTCATCCCAGTCATTAAGTAATATATTAAATTTAATTCTTGCACTTTAAATTTAGGATAATACTCAGGCATTTTTTACTCAATGCAAACAATGGATAATACTAAAAATTCTAGAAAGTTGAAAATAAACTAAAAACAATCACTATTTCTGATTATTACAGACAGCTCCTTAATGTAGTGTTTGGAGATAACATAATTTTACATAAGAATTGGTAAAATATTTATACATTAACTCTGGAAAATAATTTGATTATTTACTGTGCCATATATCATATAAATTTGTATCAATGTTTCTAAATTACCTTAATTTTCGCTCAGCACAAGAAATCCACTTGAAATTAATAAACATATGTATATTGCTTAAATAATAAAAAAATGTTTTTTTTTTAAATCTCAGAATGGTTATAAATGTGCGGTAGATCTTGAGATCTATTAGACTGATTTGCAATATACAGGACTTGATTTTTTTATTTTCTTGTTTATGCATATGTGTGCAAAATATTCATTTGTTTGTTTAAGATTATCTTTAGTTTTATGAGAGTTTTTAGACTGAAATAATTTATTATTAATATGTTATTTCAATGAAATGAAATATATAAAAAGCTTTATTAGAAAGGTTTGGATTTTAAAATTCAGCTAAAGACAATCCAAAAAACAACAGAACATTATTATTCTAAAACTAACTTCAAAAGACTTAGAGACAATAGTCAATGTCATACTTGAAAAAATTCACAAACTACTTAACAAAGAAACCGCAGAAATATCATAGGATGCAACAAAGAACTACTAGATTTCACTATTTGAAATGAAAACTAGACAGCTTGTCATTTGAAATAACAAACAGACAACTCACATTTTACGATACAAGCCAACACCTTAAATTGAAATAAATTTGTGATGTCACCGTTGCAAAATATTTCAAATATATTTATTTAATTGCAGTATTTTTGTAACTTCATTTATAGATGCTGAAAATTTTAATAATTTTTATGTATATAGAAATTTATTTATGTGTTTTGTTAAAGTATATTTAAAATATTTCACAAAAGTATTCTAATCAAATATTGAAAATAAAAAATGGTACTTTGTAACATCCCTTTTTTATCTTAATTTGAAAAAATGACTAGTTTTTTTTTATAGAGAGAGAAAGATATTTTCATGAGATTTCCGGAAAACTTTTTTCCTTTTTTTTATAACTATTTCAATGCAAAACTGTTTGGGGCATTGGAATACTTTAGCTTGTACGATACACGGAGTTTCTAAAAAATCAAGGAGTCCGTAAATTCGATGCAGATACAATGCGACATCCGGCAACCCTTGACACTAGCCATATTCGACTCGGGCTGTCGCTCCTCGACTATGTCGTCGCATATTCATTAAGTATAAACATAGCGGGCGGCATAGTTACGATTTTGTGCTGGCTTTCGTGAAAAAAAAAACTAAAAGATCGGTAGGCGGCAATTTGATCGGTTCAATGTACTCTCCCGGCAGTTTATTGTACATTTACGAATTTCGGATTATGCACCTATGGAAATTAGTATCCTTGGTTTTTTCCCTTTCACATTGGAATTGTTTTTAGGATTTAAATAACTACAAAATCTTAGAGAGATATCGTATGTAGTATATTAACATAATGTGTTTATATATATATATATATATATATATATATATAATTACATCTCGATCCGTGTGTCAAAAATATTAAAATTTATTATAATTATATGTTAAGGACTATTTATTTACGAAAACAAAACTGTCTGCGGGAAATAATTCATAGATCCTTGTATAAAATGCAATAATGTACCATGTTATAATTTTTGAAATATTCCAAAATTATTATTAACCAACGGAAGAAAAGTGATAAAATCTAAAATCAGACAATGCACCGAGTTTTTCTCTCAGAAAAATAAAATAAGCATTGTCTGACAAAAAACGGTGGAATGGTTCTCCAGGTATCGAGAATTAATGTTTCACATACATACCTCCGTACAGACACGAACAAAATTTTCTCAAAATCGAAAAATTCCAATACACATCATTTTAAAACATTTTTTTTTGAATATTTAGAGAAAACAAGCCAGAAATTAATATTTTTGGAAAAATGGGATACGTGAATATTTGCAATGCAAAGCAATTTTCTCAGTACTCTACTAACACCGATTAATATGGACTATTATTCTATCTATAGATATTATATTTCTTTTTAGCTCTTCGTTTTCCATTGTTTCTTAGAAACGCCTGAAAATTGTCATAACCGTGCGAATTTCGACTATCGTCACCAATGAATGATAAAGCATTTGCAACGACTAATGGCATCAGGCGATGTTTTCTTAACATTTTCTGCACGCGTGGCATATGCGTGTGTGATAATTTCAAACAACTTACATAAAAAATTTAAAAAAAAATATATATTTAGTTATACAAATGTTTATATCTATACATACAAATTTACGAAGGGTTTTGAAATCATTTATTTTGGAAATTCTTTCAATGCGTAGATTTTTCAAACTTTTGCTAAACTAAATTTTATCCACGAAATAGTTTTATTTTCTTTATTTCATTGTTTCATACATATATTAAAATTTTTTGAATAGCAAGTAGGAATTAATTGTGTGTGTGTTAATTCTTCTTAAATTTGAGTTATCTATGTGTCTGTCATTTAGGAAAATGTCACCTTTTTATTTTATGTATAGTTGCTCACTCGTGATCATTGAATTTCTCACGCTTTTCTTACATCTAACGACATGTGACGGTATCGGACAACCTATGGTTCATCTCAGTTTACAGTTGATATAATTTTGCTTTTAATAATTTCTAAGTTTTCTTTAGACATTTAGGGATAAATTAGCATATCTATGGGATGACAAATCCTCTTGGATGCTGAGTGTGATTTAAAATGAAGTAATCTTTTGTTTCTCATTACTGACCACTTTAATATTGCTCAGCCCTGGCCTGCATTACATCTAGACATATGTTGAGTGTTCATGCTAACTAGATCATATTTTTTCTAATTTATGTTACGGTAAATTAATATTTAACTTTAATTACTAACTTGCTTTCAGGACGCTACTGTACCTTTGTATGTATAACAATAATATACTACTTAATTTTATAATTTTTTAATTATCCATTAGTACAGTAAATACTAATACAATAAATAAAACGATAATAAAAAAACTTGTAAGAATTAATATTAATGTTCTAACATAGTTTTAATATATTTTGACATTTGTTTCTATCTATTAATGATTTCTACAAATCAAAATTCCTTAGAAAGTTAAAGTGACCAGAATCCGGGAACATTTATTGAAGGTAATAATTGAAAATGTAAACAAATTAATCTCTTTATGAGGGGTTACAGACAATAATTATGTATAAGATCATTATCAGAAATTATATGATTATAGAAAGAAATATTTACATCAAATCATAAAAAATAAAGATTATATTTTATAAATTTTATAGCATCCTACCGTTACAAAAGTTTTAGATAAAAATTTTAATTTGTATTTGTGTGAAGTTTATATTTATGAGATCAATAGTTAATTTAATGAAATAATAAATTAAAATTTTCAGCGGTACGTTCTTTATTAATTCTCTTTTACAAATTTAACGACATATTAACATACAACATCGTCTGATAATAAAAATTGATAACCGTGAATAGATAAAATGAAAAATGTTGTGCAAAAAAAACCTGAAGTGTAATGTCCAATATTATTTATTTATATTTTAAAAATCGTCGAAATTCGTTTGGATAAGTAGATAATTTAAATAATTATAAATTATAAAACATAAATGTATCTTAATCAATCGAATTGTATTTCCCATTGTATGCATCATAATTATTACGTAAACTTAAATAAAAGAAATACTCCAAGGATTAAAAATAACAATGTGCATCGCGTTACTGTGGTCAGTAACCCGAACAATTCAATAAAAAGAGTATTGAAATAAAAAACAGCGCTTGGTTCAAAGGTGGAAACATTGATTTTAACTTTAATTCTTTAATTAACAATCATTACATTAAGGTTACAATGCAAACAGCATCATAGTTTGCATGCCATACTCAGCCCATTCTACATCTAAATCGAGTTATATAAGAAATCAACATGTTTCGATTTTTTTCATGTGAAATCAATTTAGAATACTTTTTCTTCTATTTCACAAAGTTTTTAGATAACTTTTTGTAAAAATATTCGGAACTATTACTCTTTAAAAATAAAATAGTATATAATTGAACGATTTGGAAAAAGTTCATAATAAATAATTAATAAATTAGAATTGTTTATTCATATGTAAATCTCCATCAAATACTTAAAACGTGTGCTTTACAATACATAATTATTAAGTCAGTATTTGGTAATTAAATCTAATTTATTTTCAAATTTTTTCAAAATTTAAAGGAATTAAATTTTGAAATGAACTAAGTAATTAAATGTTATGTTATAATTTTACGTTTAATAATACGTTATTTGCTAGTAAAATAAATAAATATGTCATGAAATTATCTAATCAGCATTCAAACAACTGAAGAATAAACGATGAAGATTCACGTCATGTGGTCTTAATATGAAATACAAAAATTATTTCTGATGGTAGTAAAAATGGCGATATTGATAAACGGCTAAAAACGTCAAAAATGGACGATATTTTGGTTATAGTTTCACAGGATTTGACTGTAGACAAAAACATTAAATACAAAAGTTGTAGATAGTGATATGACAAAACTTTTTATTATTATAAGTATTTAAAGTGTGCAATTTTGGTTCTGGTGGAAATATAAGATTATTCTAAGAAATGCGGTCGTTACTATAATGTTAAAACGAAGTTTTTTACATAGGCCCCATAGTTATTTTTAAAATCGTAAAATAATCGCATGATTCGATATCAAACGTTTTTTAAACGTTTGTAATCTGCACATACAACTACACTATCAAATTGTTAAATACTATGTATTACTTGCTAAGTCCGCGCTTAAGGGGATATTTCCTAGAGCGTTAATAAATGATACTACAAACAAAACAAACAAATAATTTAAGCGTTTTTTTACTATAAATAAATTTTGTTAATATAAATTTAACGCAATAGTTTATAATTTTAATTATCAGAAATAAGGGCTTAATCGGCAACTGGTGCCATGGATAGGTGTTAGTTTATAAATGCATTTAGTGAAACTTATTAAATATGAAAAAATCATTAAATATTTCGTAATATGTAATAGAAAAATTTTTCAAATCAAATTCAAATTTACAAAGTAATAATGAATATGGTTTAAAAATTCGATATCTTATTATTTACAATCCTTGAAACTGTTCAAGAATTGTTGTGACTATATTAGGTTTCACTAAAGTGAAGCATTTAAGTACACTCTTCGTTCACCTATATTAGAAAGTGTTTTAATTTTTCTCAATTGCAATTATGCATGTGTGTACGTATGTATATTGGTATGCGTGCAGGTGTGCGTTGGTACGAATAAAGATGTTACTGTACAGAGAAAAAACAATCTTTGTAATTAATGAATTATGCTTTTAAATACTACACGCGAGTAGTATTTGTGATAAACGCAAATTCAAATTATTATTAAGGAATAATTTACAGTATTAAATTCTCCTGCTATTAATAAAACAATCCGTTTTCTTCTGTTAAATTCGTGTCTTAATAGTTAAGGAATATGATTTTGAATGCGGCGCGTTTCGTAAACATGAGAATCTGTCCTTTGATTTCGTGGACCAATCTATACAATAAACATATAGTTTTATTTAATAACGCCCAAGGTGATCAGACTTTTAGTATTATTAATAAAATTATTAAAGGAAAGAAAACAGAATTATTTACACTACCAAGAATGTAGCACTATTGGTTGTATTGATCATATTAATACAACCAATTTATACGAATTACGAATTTGTAATACTCAAAAAAGAAAACTTCGCGAAATTGTATACGTTTATCTTAAATAATTGTATATAAGACCTATCAAAATTCATATTACAGCTAAAGGAAAATACACAACTTCGTGTAGAGATTTGATTTAAATAAAATGTTATTTTCATATAAATTTACTGAATTAGTCTTTTTTCTATTTTTTATAGTAATAAATTTAATGATTTTATTATTTTAGAACATACTTTAAAACAACATAATAAAAATTTCGATTAACAAAATATAGATTAAATAATTTTTTTATAGTTTAAAAGGTTTCAAACTATTAAAGAATGTGTCTTAATAGTTAAGGAACCATGCATTTAATATAAGAAAACATCTCAAACGAATGATTTCTTAACTGTTAATGAATTTCTTTAACTATTAAAAAATATTCGTTTGTCCATATCCAAATGTCGATTCGTTAATAGTTAATGACACTTATTTAATATAAAGATTTCTTTTTTTTTGTGTGTGAACGAACCCCTTTTGCTCCCGGTTCATAAACGCAAATATAGTATTTTCGGCTCCAGTATGGTAAAAAATAGTACACTCACCACGGGAGGAAAATTGGCCAATCAACATCTCGTGTTTACCATCCGAGTTGAAAACGAGTTACACGAGCTGTGAACTGTCCAATTTTTTCCCGTAACATACTATTTTTCAAATTTTACTTTGCACCCTAGGGCGAGAATCAGGTAGATACTTTGTAAACTATAGTATTTTATCCTTGTTTTGCAGGCGTGAAAAAATGGGTTTTAAAAATAGTTGTCAAAAAATAAAACTAAGCTCAAAAAAATCCTCCCCTTATTTTCTTCGTAAAGAAAATATAAGATGTAAAGTTGGCATAGTTTTAAATTGAGCAATGGTGTAAACGTTTAAATCATTAAAATCAATACTGTAGCAAAATTACAACTTCAGCCTTCTCCTGTTTTTAGCAGGAGAATTAAAGATCGTTTTGTGAAAATTTATTTTCGAGGTGTCAAGGGGGTCGATCCTGTATATTTTTCTTCCTAAAATTTTCTGCAAAAAATAAATTTGGATTACAATGAATATGTACAATTAATATTCTAAAAATATATTAAATTTGTGGTAAAATAAGCTAAAAAAAATTGTTAGACCCACTGTCTCCAAAAATATGAATATTTCTAAATTTGTGCATTGTCATAACCTGTAGATTCAGGAAATTTATGGATTTTAAACTGTTGATATTTTATGTAATTAAAGGCTGTATAATTGTACGTGTCAAATTTATTTGAGTAAATAATTTTTTACAACCAAAAACTCTTTAAAAATCTTAATTTTAAGTTTTCTGAAGATTTCTAAGCAAGTTTCACCATAAAAAATATTTATTCAAATAAATTTAACAATAATTTTACAACTATTCAGCACTAAATCACATAAAATATCAACAGTTTAAGATCAATAGGGTTAAAATTCATTAATTTCCTGAGCCTGCAGGTTAGGGCAATGCCCAAATTTAGAAATATCTATATCTTTGGACACTGGAGGTAAAAAAATAATTTGTTTAGCTTATTTTACCACAAATTTAATATAGTTTCAGAATATTATTTATGTCAGTGGTAATCCAAAGTTTAGGAAGAAAAATTTAGAAGTGGTAGACCCCTTTAATAAAATTAAAAAATTTTATTGTTATACACTAAAATGTATTGTAATACTCAAGTCTTTCTGAATCTAGTCAGCTCATCATTATGAAAATAATTGTCTCCGGGATAAATCGGAAATCCAAGAACCACGTTGAATCATTGCGTTATCTAATGTTTTAACCACTTTTTTATGAGTGAAAAGAGGTAGTAGGAAAGTATAAACGTGAAGAAGTAGCGATGAAATGTACAAATGCGTGGTCAGACGTACGGTGTCCCGAAATTAAAAAATGCAGCTCGGTAGGCGCGCGCATACATGAGAAAAGAGACCGCTGTTATAAAAGGCTCCTCAGCGTAGCGCCGGAGTTCAGTTGCGCTCCCGATCATCCACTGTCGCTGTGACGCGGGGGGCGCCTTTTTTCACACGATCTTCCCCCATCACACCGCGCACTCGTACACACGCACACACGCACACACACACTTAATTCACAGCAAAAGCGGGTGCGCGCTAACCAAATCCAGAGGAAATAGACGAACGGCATCGAAGTCGAAGTGTTTTTTTTTCATATGTGGTGCTAAAAGTGAGATCGCAGACTAGGCCAAGGAAGATTGAAAGGAGATAGAGACAAGAAACGAAGAAAAAAATGGCGTGCAAAAAAGTAAACCGGAAGATGGACCAGGTGCCACCTGAGGAAGAGATAGTCATTAGCGGTATCGCCGGTCGGTTTCCCGATTCCGATGACATGAAACACTTCGAGCGAAATCTCATGAATAAGGTCGACCTCGTCACGGATGATGATCGTCGGTGGAAACTGAGTGAGTTTTTTCGTGTATAATATTGTGTTTTTTTTTAGTTCCTCATAAAGGAAGCTTTTGAACGGCGAAAAGAATGTTTAAGATGAAAAATATTCGAAGAGATATTTAAAGGTGATATACCTTGAAATTTACCGATTTCGAGAACAAATTTTTTCGGGTCTGTATGTATGTGCTTATGTAAACTCTCAAATACTATCATCATCAAACTAAGCTTTTTCATCTATCATCTTCTGTTTATATCATCCAATTGAGTTGGTTGTGTTAAATACCGATCGTTTTGATCAAGGATATTTAAATTAAAAATTTTTTGTTGTTTTTTAACATTTTCAAATATCACTTCTTAAAAGAATATTTATCGACTTCAAACTTAACCAATTAAATACTAATTTAGGTCAGTAGTATGTTGAAATTTCAAAAGATTATCTTTATTTGCTTTTAAGAAAAAAATATTTGATAAAAAAGCGTTTTCGTTCTCAGAAGAATTCGATTTTTACGATTAAAGATATTTGATGATAAAATTTTTTTTTTATATTTTCGAATATCTTTTGAGAGAATTTTATTTAATGCAATTAATTTTTCTCATAAGAAAAACAAAACAGAAATAGGAATAAATATTTTATTTTGAGGAAGTGCCAATCTATATAATATATCAAATTTTTAATAGCATAAAAATTAGTTGTTTACATATTTTGAAACTTACACGGAGAAAAATTTATTTGTAAACTTTACTTTTTTTATAAGAAAATTTATTATTTCTATAGTAGCGCTGGGACACACTCAACTTGTGGGATTTCTTCTGCTTCAAATAGTAATTTTTAAGATTTTCATAGCAAGTTTTACTTTTTAAATATTAATTTTAATTATCTTTGTAGTACATGTTATTATTTGAAACAGTATTTTTTATTATTTTTGCAGCTATCATGAAAAGCACTATTTAAAATAGTAAAACTTGCTGCAAAAATAATAAAAATTAATATTTAAAAAATAAAATTTGGTATGAAAATTTTAATTCATTCTAAATTACTATTTAAAACAGTAAAAATCCCACATGTCGAGTGTTTCCCAGCGCTACTATAAAAATAATAAATTTTCTCATAAAATGTAAAGTTTATAAATAAATTTCTCGTCGTGAAAGGTGGTGCAAAGGTCAATCGTAGTATCTTGATTTTGCAATTTTTCATTTTTTTCTCATTTCAAATGCTAATTTTGACCTTTTCACGTCCAAAGTTCTTTTCACTAGTGCTTTTAAAATGACTTTTAAAGCTCAACTTTGAATTCAATTAAATGAGGATATGCATCATGGAACTTTTCTGGAAATGAAAATCAATCGCTATTGCCTATAATAATATGATGCATATTGTACTTGTAAGGTTTGGATTTTACTTACATTTTAATTTAAACATGAATGAGTAACATTTGTTTTATAATAAATATATGTCTTGAAATAATCTTATAATAGAATAACGTTCATAATTTAAGACAAATTAAGTTGAAATACTTAAAAAAAAATTTATTTTGCATAAAATACCGTGTAATTAATGGCTTAATTATCTTTAGAAAAACACTACCAATTCATTAGCACGTGGCTTCCTTAAACTAATGTATTAATTTCTTGTGTTAATTAATTTACAATGTTATTAATCAAAAACTGATTCTTGACCTACTACGAAACATAAACAAAATAAAATGATAATCTAATTTCTCTTTGGTTATTGTACGCCAATGAAAAATACTTTTTAAAATAAAGAAGTTATAAATATCAAATATCTCTAAAAGGCATATATATATATATATATATACCTTTGGTCAAAAACACACCCGGAAGATATCCAAATTCTACTTCTCTACAAAATTTCAAAGCGACGAAGCCCATTTTTACTTTGTTTTGTAAATTCTTGTTTTACTTAAAAAAGAATTATATTATATATATATATATATATATATATATAACATATTTTATAACTAAAAAATTTTCATATTAATTTCTTTTGGCTTTTGATTGAGATGTAACCTATTTACAACAAATAATGTTTTTATAAATAACTAACTATAGCGGCATTTTTTTTAATTGTAAAGAAAATAAAATTTTTAAAATCGCCATTTCGATAAAAAACAAAAAAATTAACTTTGGTAGAAAAAAGATCTTCAATTTTGTAATCAAAATAAGAAATGCACCATGTATGATTAAAGTTAGTTTAGTAGATTATTAAATATCATCGTATAGACCCGTATACACATCTATACGGACATTTTCTATATAAATAGTGTCTACCATAAAACTTCCTTTAGAAAAAAATACAAATTTGCCTATCATTCTACATGATATTGTCGAAATAGTTCGTAGTCTCTAAGTAGATGAATTATTTACGAAAAAGACGTATTGTTTTCGAATGGATAACATTATCCTAATCCAAGACTACTGAATTCAATTAACGTCTGACGTTTCTTTTTTTTTGCATGAGACGGAAAAAAGAAAAAATGCTAAGTGATACACGACGGATCATTTAATTTGTTGGTTTCCAATATAATTGATTTTGAAAAATATGCGTTTTTAAGGAAATCTCATAAAGTTTACTCGAAGTCGGCCAAAATTAAAAATGATCATTCTCAGTTATTTAAAATATTGGGATTCGAACCATTTATCGTGCTTAAAAATTAAAACAATATGTAAGTTTTGAAAGTACAACGATTAACAATAACCAAATTTGGTAAAATTTAATTCAGAGATAGTTATACAGACTAATGTCCTCAACATTATGGAATTTATATCAGATTTTGCATATTATTATTATTTTTACTAACTATCATATAAGTACAGCTGAAGCTTAGAAAAATCTTCGAATTAAGGTCATCAACTTACTTCTGTTCTTTTGAAATCGCAGACCATCCTGAGATCCCCCAGAATACTGGTAAAATCAACAATGTCAGTAAGTTCGACGCGACGTTCTTCGGCGTGCACTTCAAGCAGGCCCACACCATGGACCCCATGTGCCGTATGCTACTGGAACACGCGTTCGAAGCTGTCGTCGATGCCGGTGTCAATCCCAAGCAGCTTCGTGGCCAAAGATGTGGCGTCTTCATCGGTGCCTGCTTCTCAGAGTCTGAGAAAACCTGGTTCTACGAAAAATTGCAGGTAAGACAACAAAAGAATTTTCATATATATTAATTTACTATTTATTCTCCCATAGTGCAATATTAATGAACGATTGTTTATTCAGTTTAACTATTTTTAAAATTTTGGATGTTTCTACTGCTTGATACTCTATTCCGACATGGAATAATTATTTTACGTAAGGCTGGATATAACTGTATACTATAGCCCGATTGCTATTTGATAGATAAATAAATTCATTAGAAAAACAGTTACTGTTGCATTTAAACTGAAAGAAAATTGCATAATATTTCGAATGTTTTTTAATAATGGTTTTGAAGCTGTAACGAATCGACAACACTAGATTTATAGCTAATTAATTGGCACATATAAAGTACGTTAAATCACAGCACATTGAACTCTACTAAATTACATAAACAGCTATTAGTTATTTTATAGTTGAATGTATGAAATAACAAAATACTATTAATGAATTTTTCATAAAATTTCTAGACAATAGTTAAATAATTAGTGATCGGTAAACATGTGCATTGTAAAACAATTTAATTGCATATTTGTCGATATGTTTTAATGGAAGTTTAAATTCAGAAAATATACGGTCTTACAAATGAGAATCAATGGTCCGATTCACCATGTACATATTCATTATTCCACATGAATATTCATTCATTATTTTATAAATTCGATTACTTTCGGCTTCTTATTTATGAGGCATACCTACATCGTGCGGTTAACTATTTCCATTTGAATATATACTTTGAATTCTATTTAAATTAAAGCTGACTTGATTTTCCTGGAACCAATAAAAATGTTTATTTTTGTTATCGAGGCATTTACTGACAAACAATGATTTCAGTTAGCATCAAATGAATTTCGTCATGAGTCTTTATTAGCGATTTATGAGATATTATATTCAAAATTACTTATTTTTCAATGAAAAATGCTACCTGAACCTTGTATTATTATGTTGTTAATTTTTATATTAAAGAATTAGCAAAAGATAGATGTAGAACGAAACAGTTTTATTTTTCGTCGCATACTAAAATATAATGATTTTCAAAATTTTTAAATTTTCGTAATTAAGTAATGTTTTATAATTTGTTACATTATAAAGTTAATTATGCAAATACAATGTGAAATGAATCATTTTTTAAAATCAGTTACCTTTTAAAATTAGAAAACTTAATTCATCTATGTTCCTGATAAAAATCATCTCATATTAATAATGCACGTGGAAAGACTATGTAAAAAACTCGCTATTCTCTAATTACAGGTAAATGGCTTCGGTATTACTGGTTGCAGTCGTGCTATGTTAGCGAACCGCATCTCGTACTGGCTGGGCGTAAACGGTCCCAGCTATGCCGTCGACTCGGCTTGCAGTTCCAGTTTATTCGCCCTTGAACACGCCTATCGTGCGATTCGTGACGGTCTCTGCGACTCGGCTCTCGTGGGCGGTGCTAATCTTTGCCTCCATCCATACGTATCGCTTCAGTTCTCTCGACTCGGTAGGTGGTAACCTTTCTGCAAATCTAAAATGTCGACTCAAAGGAGAGCTGAGACATAAGCAATTTTTAATTTTAATAAATTATTTTTCTCTCAAAATATATATATTTTCTCAAAGTTCAAAATCAATCTAAGAGAGGGTTTTAGTAAGTTATCGAGGTTTCTGTATAATGATGAAGAAAATATTTGAACCTTCGAAATCTTTCGATATTACATAAAAATGGATCTACCTTTCCATACGGTAGTTTATGTTGCACTTTCTTAAATTGTTTCCATTCGGAAAGTAATATGTAATGCGTTAAATTAAAAGCTCTTAATTTAGCTAATACTTTTAATGTTAAAAAAAAAGGTGTCTTATCGCCCGATGGTCGTTGCAAGTCCTTCGACGAATCGGCCAACGGTTACGCTCGCAGTGAGGCTATTTCCGTGATTTTCCTGCAAAAAGCCAAGCATGCAAAGCGCATCTACGCAACGGTTATCCACAGCAAAACTAACTGCGATGGTTTCAAGGAACAAGGTATCACTTTCCCCTCCAGTGTCATGCAGGGCGCCCTTCTGAAGGAGTTCTACGATGAGATCGGTATTCCACCGACCATCCTTGATTACATTGAGGCCCACGGTACTGGCACCAAGGTCGGTGATCCGGAGGAAATCAACGCTCTTGACAACGTTTTCTGCACCGGTCGCTCCGAGCCTCTATGGATGGGATCAATCAAGTCGAACCTGGGTCACTCTGAGCCCGCCAGTGGTCTTTGCTCGATTGCTAAGGTGCGTACATTTTTCATCATACTTATGGAAATTTTCAAATGTGAAAAAAGTGTATTAAAATTATTATGGTAGTTTTTTAAAAATATACCTGTTTTGAAAAAAAAAACGTTTTTACTTAAAATTTACAGAAAATAATTGTTCGTAAAAAATTTATATTTATGTAAAAAAAATCTTTAAAACAGTATAAATGACTTGAGTTAAACTTGACCTATATTATCGTGTTACTTTTAGGATTGAAAAACTTTTCATATAGACTTAATTAGTTTTTCAAAACTTTTCACTGACAAATACTGACTTCGCTCCTTAATTCTCTAAAAATTCAAACATTTTTTCCTTTGTAGGTTGTACTTGCCATGGAAACTGGTTTAATCCCGCCTAACTTGCACTACAAAAACACGCGAAAGGGTGTCGCAGCTTTAGAAGAAGGTAGATTGAAAGTCGTTACTGACCCAACTCCATGGAAGAGAAACTATGCCGGTATTAATTCATTTGGTTTCGGTGGTGCTAACGCTCACGTGCTTCTGAAATCAAATCCCAAAATAAAAGTTAATAATGGTCTGCCCAACGACGATCTACCCCGACTAGTTGCCGTTTCTGGACGTACGGAAGAGGCTGTTAGAATTCTTCTGGACGATGTAAGTCACCATGGTACACAATGATACATCCCAAAAAGTAATTATCTATTTATTGATTCACATTTAATTGATAATTGTAGGTTGAAAGCCGACCAGTGGATATAGAATATGTAAGACTTTTGCAAGACATTTTCGCGGACGATATCAATGGACATCTTTACAGAGGCTACACAGTTTTGCCGCCTCGTGGACTCGTAACAAACTCACCGCGAGAAATCCAGAACTTTCTGGGTAACAAGAGGCCCGTTTGGTTTGTATTCTCTGGCATGGGGTCACAATGGCCTGGCATGGGTGAGATTTTTTTATTTTATTGAAATAGCACACAACGTGAAATTATTTTCTGTTACTGATCAATAATTTTTTAATATATAGGTGAGTCTCTGATGCGTTTACCAGTATTTGCTGAGGCAATCAGAAAATGCGATGCCGTTCTGAAGCCCCATGGCGTTGACATTGTCAATATTATCACCAATAAGGATCCGAAAATCTTCGATAACATTCTACATTCATTTGTTGGAATTGCTGCTATTCAGGTAAATATCAATGTATTCCTACCCTACAATTCCTAATCCATCTATAAAAGGGAGATTGTGATAGTATCGAATTGAAGCTATTAGAGGGCCAATTCAGAGCGTTATCCAAGAATTTCATTGGTGGGTACAGTGGAAATAGGGAGCAATTTCAGAGAGTTGAACAACAAAAAAATCAACATGCGCGGCACGAGCGCTAATCAATTTCTAGTATCATAAAATTTTAAATTTCTATTGTTTTACAGATTGGTCTTGTTGATGTTCTGCGATCGATTGATATTGAGCCCGATAACATAATTGGACATTCAGTTGGTGAGCTTGGTTGTGCTTATGCCGATGGTTGCTTTACCGCTGAGCAGATGATACTTTCAGCCTATTCTCGTGGTCTAGCTTCCGTAGAAACAAAAGTGATCCACGGTTCCATGGCCGCTGTTGGTCTGGGCTACCGTGACCTGAAGGACATGTGTCCATCTGATATCGAAATTGCCTGTCACAATGCCGTCGACAGTGCAACCATCAGTGGACCCGCAGAGTCCATGAAGAACTTTGTCGATAAATTACAGGTATGGTTATCATTTACCACTGGACTAAAACAGAATTTTTGTTGAATTATCAATAAAACTATATTCTTCAAATAAATATGCATGTGTATAAAACAGGCAAACAAAATCTTCGCCAAGGAAGTTCCGTGCAGCAATATTCCCTATCATAGCCACTACATTGCTCCAGCTGGACCCAAGCTTCTAGCTTATCTTCAGAAGGTTATTCCCAACCCCAAACCACGCAGTCCCAAGTGGCTCAGTAGTTCGGTTCCACGTAGCAAGTGGGACACAGCTGCAGCGCGTCTTTCGTCTGCTGAGTACCATACGAATAACCTTCTTAGCCCGGTGTTATTCGAGGAAACTTCACTTTTGATACCTAAGGATGCCATCGCCATCGAAATCGCTCCGCATGGTTTATTACAGGCCATTCTTAAGAGGTCCCTTGCACCAACCGTTACGAATATTCCGCTCACCAAAAGAGGTCACGCAGATAATGTTGAGGTGTTCTGTCAGGGTATTGGAAAAATGTTTAATGCTGGTCTGCAACTACAAACGCGTGAGTGGAATTTTTTAATCTTTTATAGCTTTAATCTAAAATAGTGTTAATTTTTGTCGCAAGTTTGCAAATCGTATTATTTTTTGTCATAAACTCACGAATAGTTTCGCGAATAGTGCTATTATTCGATGCAACCTCTTATATAATGCTATTTTGCGTTGCAATTTCGTAAAAAGTACTATTTTTGAAGGCAACAATCAAATGTGCTAACTATTACATAGGTGGCCTTGATATTATTATGATATTACGATACATTCGAACGAATTACTATAGCTGTTTTAAGTACGTAAACACTAAAAATAAACGATAACTTACCTTTATAGATAAACTTTATCCCCATGTTCAATATCCGGTGAGTCGCTCGACCCCGATGATCTCACATCTCATCAAGTGGGAGCACTCTGACGACTGGTACGTCACCAGTTACAGGATGCAAGAAAAGATCACATCTGGTGAACGATTGGTTGAAGTTGTACTCTCTGATGAAGATTTTGAATTCGTTTCTGGTCACGTGATTGACGGCAGGAACCTCTTTCCAGCTACTGGATATCTAGCTCTTATTTGGGAAACAGTTGGTATGATGCGTGGAGAATTGTATACCGAGTGTTCCGTTGTCTTTGAGGATGTCAAATTCCTTAGGGCCACAAATGTACCCAAAGACGGCTTCGTGGAATTCACACTCATGGTTCAAAAAGGTTTTTTTTCTAACTTACATACTATCTTTACACAATGAATGTAATATCAATTTCACTCGTTCGGAAATTCACTGACACAATGTATTTACTTATTAGGATCTGGAAGATTTGAAGTCGTTGAAGGTGGAGTAGCTGTTGTAACAGGCTATGTACGTTACTCAAATAATCCAAATGCTGAGATGGTCGACCAGGCGACTCTTACTGCCGGTGTCGAAAACCAAGAAGAGTTGATGAGTTCTCGCGATTTCTACAAGGAGCTCCGGCTTCGTGGATACCATTATAGCGGTTTATTCCGCGCTGTAAAGAGCTCCAATACAAAGGGTACCAAAGGTCACATCACCTGGTCAAATAACTGGATTGCTTTCATGGATAACATGCTGCAAATGCAAATCATCGGACTCGACACCCGCGGATTATTCGTTCCAACAGGTATTCAAAAATTAGTCATCAACACAAAGAAACATCTTGAAGACCTACGTAATATGGCCAGCGATGAGACTGTTGAGTTCCCAGTCTATGTCAATAGGACCCTGGACATCGTTGCCTCTGGCGGTGTGCAAGTTCGTGGTTTGAAGGCCAGTGCTATTGCGCGCAGAAAACCCGCTGGCGAACCAGTTTTGGAGGAGTACAAATTTGTTGCAAACGCCGACAGAGCTGAAGTATCTATGTGTGATGTTGTTCGTCTATCAACACACATTGCTCTGGAGAACAACCTTGGTATCAAGATTAAAAGTCTTGAGCTTTTAGAAGAAGCCGATAAGGTACCCGTGGAGGAATTAGTTTCACCACATATATTCGAAGCATTGGGTGATATGCCCTTGATTCAGGCAGATGTCAGCATTGCCGGTAATAATATTGAATTCGAGGACGGCGCGCTACCGTCTAATATCACTGTTAATGAACTGAAAAAGATAGCTAACGATAATAGTGCGCTAATTGCCGTGGGACACCATTTGCTGCAGCCCCAGCGCGCTGAAAATTTAAAGCTGCTTATCCCAGCAGTGAAGGAGGGTGGTTTCCTCTTATCGCGTGAAAGTCCAGAAATTAAAAACATTGAAGAATTGGCCAAGGCCAAAGGACTGCACGTGATCCTACAAAAGATATCGGGCAAGGACTTGTTTGTTCTTCTAAGAAAAGCTGAGAAGCCAAAGAAGAAAACACTGGTCATAAACATCAGCAACGAAAAATTCAACTGGGTTGAAGAAATGCAAAAGATCATGAAAAAAGAATTAGAGAAAGAAAATCCAGGAACCGTAAAAGTTATCTATGTTGGACAAGAAGGATTTGATAATGGTACGTTATGTATCTCGTAAAAAAAATCTTCAAAAATTTTATTGTCTAACTTAGTTGTATAAATAATATTTTCTTCTTAGGTCTCATTGGATTTATCAACTGTATGAGAAAAGAACCAGGTGGTGAGATCGTTCACGGTGTACTGATCCAAGATCCTAAGGCACCCAAATTCTCTCTCACGAATCCTTTATATGCAAACGAATTAGAAAAAGATTTGGCATGCATAGTTCTTCGTCAAAACGGCGTTTGGGGCAGTTACAGGCATTTACCATTGCCAACACTACAAATGAAACCAGCGCGACATGCTTGGGCCAACCAGTCTGTACGTGGTGATCTTAACTCACTTACATGGTACGAAGGAGCGATTCGTGAAGCCGATGTGGGAGATAAGTTGATTCAAACGATATATTCACCCATAAATTTCAAGTAATAATTTTCTTATAATACACTTCAAAGTTAATATTCAAATCAAGACTTTCTAATAACACCATATTCCCCTTTAGGGACATTATGTTGGCAACTGGTAAACTGGCTGTTGAGGTTGTGGCGAAAACGAGACAAGCCCAAGAAGGTGTATTAGGTTTTGAATACGCCGGCGTATCGAGAAAAGGCAAGCGTTGGATGGGTATAGTCGAAACCCGGGCCATAGCAAATCTAATTATTCCAGATCCTTACCTCGCATGGGAGATTCCAGAAAAGTGGTCCTTTGAAGATGCAGCGACTATACCTTGCGTTTATGGAACATGTTATTATGCGCTATACATGGTCGGTAAGTTAAATATGAATTTAAAAAATATCTTATACATTTATCTATATCAGGAATAGAGAACACGGTAGTTTAGAAGAGGTAACGGAATACCTCAGCAGATTATCGAAGAAAAGCATTGTGGTGTGCATTCAGCACTCGAATCAGTAACCTTAATAAACAAAGCGGTGTTTGGCTCAAGCGGCAAGGTACTTGCTTCCCAAAACAAACATCGCTTAGGGCTCACGTTCAATTCCCCGCTATCGCAAATTTTTCGGAGGCATTTTCTCAAAAATTTTTTCCGGAATTTTGTTGGTGGTGGAGGGCGAACCTGGAGCCCGGGGTTGGTGGCTGAAGCTCCCGTATACACCTGATCTGTGATGCCGGGTTTGAGTCCCTTCACCGTTTGATAACAAGCAACAGTGTCTCACAAATGTGCTTTGTTTACCAACACACCTAAGACTTCCGTCGTCGATTAGCACCGCAAGGGGGCAGAAACAGGGTGACGTTAAATAACATAAAAAAACACTTAATAAACCTAGGCACTGTAGGTGGTCGTTTATGTAATTTATCGTTCTTACAACATGTTGGGTAGATTACTTACTCGCCTAAAACGTCTACAAGTTAACAAATCAACAAAAACTTAATGCTTCCGGATGTATCGATTCAAACAGAGAATAAAACAATTTCTTATAACTTTTTTATTTCTGTGAAACCTATGAGAAAATTTAAAAAAAAAAATAGAATACTTTATACTTCTTAATGCAATTGTAAGTTATTTTAAACATGAACTGATTGCAATCTCTAAAACTGCAAAAAAATCTTGTTATTGTTATAAAAACAACACTTATTAAATATTAAATTCACTCTTAGGTAAACTTCAGAAACATCACAAAGTACTGATTCATGCCGGCTCTGGTGGTGTTGGTCAAGCTGCCATCAATCTAGTTCTGTTCGAGGGTTGTGAGGTTTTCACCACCGTAGGAACGCCGGAGAAACGTCGGTTCATTCGCGAACACTTCCCACAGATTTCGGAAGATCATATCGGTAACTCGCGTGACACAAGCTTTGAACAGTTAATCATGAAGCAGACGAATGGCGCGGGAGTTGACATAGTCTTGAACAGTCTTTCTGAAGAAAAGCTTCTGGCCTCTGTAAGATGTCTGGCCCCACGTGGCCGATTCCTTGAAATTGGTAAATTCGACTTAGCCGCCAACAATCCACTGGGTATGGAGTGCTTCTTGCGTGAGATCAGCTTCCACGGCGTCATGTTGGACAACCTAATCACAGCGCCCAATGACCAAAAACTAACACTGCAGGCAAAATTGACCGAAGGATTACGTACAGGCGCCATAAAACCTCTTACCAGGTAAATTGTTGTTGTAGCGCAACACTGAAGTTGAAGTTGACAGTTCAAGTTGAAAAATAGTAATATACTCTTAATATACTTTAAAATAATAAGAATTCCATTTTGATTAATTTATTATCATACAGAACGGTGTACCCCAAGGACCAATTAGAAGCAGCATTCCGGTATATGGCTGCAGGAAAACACATCGGTAAAGTATTAATCAAGATTCGGGACGAGACAGAAAATCCAAATCAAATGATCATGGCGATACCGCGTTTCTACTGCCGCGAGAATCGCAGTTACATTATACTTGGTGGTCTCGGTGGATTTGGTCTCGAATTAGGTAATTTTTATGTTTTCATTTTTAATCATACTTACTTTTCGGGAATTAAAATCATAAGAGATTAATTACTTTACCACTTCGATTCATACAACATATAGTACTTGTTATCTGCCGAATGTTACAGCTAAATTATTAATATTTTAATGCGAATTTTTCAGCTGATTGGTTGGTAATGCGAGGCTGCAAGAACCTCGTCATCACCTCTCGAGTGGGTATTCGTAACGGCTACCAGAAGTTGCGTACCGAGCTCTGGGAGAGTTACGGTACCAAGGTTGTTGTTGTCTCAGGCAAGGACGCATCAAAACGCGAGGACTGCCAGGCCATAATTGAGACAGCAGCTAAATTAGCCCCCGTCGACGCTATTTTTAACCTCGCGGTCGTGCTAAAAGATGCACTTTGGGACAATCAGACGTCGGAGACTTTCGAAGAATCGTTCAAAGCCAAGGCCTGGTCGACGAAACATCTTGATACCTTGACGAGGAAATTGTGCCCCGAGCTTAGACAGTTCGTCGTGTTCTCGTCGGTGTCCTGCGGTAGAGGAAACGCCGGTCAGACAAATTACGGAATGTCTAATTCGGTAATAATAATGAAAGTTTTGTTATTCAGAATTCGTAACCGTTTTATATTAGTATTAATTTTCTTTATATTGTTTTCAAAAAGTAGAGAACTAACTAAAGAATATCCAAACTGCTAAATTACTTATTCAAACTCTCACTATACTTAATCGTTAATTATCGTTTTTCTCTTCTCTTAGGTTATGGAAAGGATCTGCGAGATACGTGCAGCGGAAGGTCTACCAGGTTTGGCTGTACAGTGGGGAGCCATTGGTGACGTTGGTCTTGTCGCCGACATGCAGGAGGATAACAAGGAGCTAGTAATCGGTGGCACCCTGCAACAGAGAATATCTTCTTGCTTGCAAGAGCTCGACGGCTTCCTTAGTCAGACTTCGCCTATTGTTTCTAGCATGGTAGTCGCTGAAAAGAGGGCGGGAAGTGGCGGTGCGACCAACGTTGTCGACACGGTTCTTAACATTATGGGTAAAATCGAAATGTCTTTTTACGATTTAGATAATAACTATGAATTTATAGGTATATAGGTGTTAAAAGTTACAAAAGAAAGAAGAAATTTATAATATATGTTCTATTACATGAATAAGAGTCCATTGTTTCCATCACGGAAAAAAGGCATTAAAAGTCAAATCATGAACGGAATCAAAAGACCTTTTAAATAGCCAAATAGTTTATGTAAACGTTAAAATTTCTTTCAATTAAAATATCTTTGACTAGAATCCCGAGAATCTTCTTTCTTTTGCTCATTATACCCATTAAAATATTCTACGTAACATAATTTTCGGAGAAAACTTTAAAAGGATATTTTGGATAATTAGAAATGTTCTATTACGTACAATTACACATATGAATTATATGCTAAATATTCAACATTTAAAGGTAAAATGACACAAATTTATGGCTCGTATTTGAAAGGAATATATAGAAACGTGATTTCTGAAGAACTACCTTATAAATGATTTTTGCTGTCAGACCTCTTATATGCAATAAAGGAAAAAATGTATAATATTACTGAACTGAATTTTAAAACTTACACGACAGCAATATAAATATTTAAAAACTCATGAGTAAATGACTTGGTGTCTCATAGGTCTGAAGGACTTGAAGACCGTCAGTCCGCACACGTCACTGGCCGAGCTTGGTATGGACTCGATGATGGCCGTGGAGATCAAACAGACGCTCGAGCGTGAGTTTGAGCTGTTACTCACTGCCCAAGACATCCGTGGCCTGAACTTCGCCAAACTCCAGGAGATGTCGTCGCAAGACGCAAACAAGAAGAACGCAAACTCTAAGAGCGAAGGTGGCGCCGAGATACTCACGGGAATGAAACTCCTGGTGCGCGTCATCGGCTATGACGTCATGAGCAATGAGACATGTCTCGCGCTGCAGACGAAGTCGGAACCTGGCAGAGCCGAGATATTCCTGATACCAGGTATCGAGGGTGTCGGCACCGTCTTCAAGGGACTCGCGCCCAAACTGAAGTCGCCTGCCTGCACTCTGCAGTTGGGTTACGATGACACCCAGTCTTCGATAACTGCCATGGCTGACAAACTTGTACAGGTATGACTTGTACATTATATACGTATCCAATCAGTACTCGTATATTTCCTCTTATTATCATGAATTTCTACAACTAATATGGGCTCTCTATTATTACAGGAAATGCTCATCAGACTGAACAACCGTCGCGACTTCCTTCTTGTAGGATATTCATTCGGTTCGATGATCGCGATCGAAATCGTGCGCCGATTGGAGAATAAAGGTCTGACCGGTAAGCTCATCCTCATCGATGGCTCGCCCGAACTACTGAAGAGCATCATGAACCAGCAGCTCGTGTCCAACAATGAGAGCGAACTCCAGAGCAACGTCCTTCTGGGCATGATGGACATCATGGCGCCATCCCTCAGTGCAGAGGTGAGATGCGCTTGCTTAAGACTAAATATCCATAAATTAAGTGATTTTCATTCATAACTGCTTATTCTTCTTCAGCTTCTGATCGATCTCGGCAAGTGCACGACGTGGGAAGAGAAGATTCAGGCCTTCCTTGCGAAAATCGAGACCGTAGACGTCTTCAATCAATCGAAGGATACCAAAATAGCTTTGGTTACGTCTATCTACAAGCGACTCCTTGCCGTCCAACAATATGATTCGACTGATCTTCCTAAGATCAAGGCGCCAATCATGCTACTAAAGCCTACCGCACCGACACTCAAGTCCGCGTCTGAAAACTACGACCTTGATAAGGTAAGGATTATGCGTTTCATCGAGTTCCGTGCAACAGTGTCTTTATTTAATTTGCTCGAAACTTTCTAATTTAGTTTTTCAAAGGAATATTGTATAATTAGTCTTTTTTCTGACTACCGAACAGCTAAACACTCGAATGCACACTGCCAAATAAAATTTAACATATCTACGTATACTTCCAGATAACGAGCGACAAAATTGAAATCCATCACGTTGAAGGAAACCACGTAACAATGCTAGACAACGATAAGATAGCGATGGCGATCAACGGCGACCCAATCGAAGATCCGGAAGAGTTCAAACAACTAATCATGGAAGGAGACTCGTCCAGGGCGGCCGCGTTGGCAAAGTGATCGACCTAAATCAGAGATTTAATTATTCACTCATTAATTCGTGTGTATCATTTGACCAAACAAAAATCGATTACGAAGCTTGTGTAGAAAATTCTTAGGGGACGTCAACCTTTTCAATTCTTCATTGTTATTCATAAACAAAATTCGTATTTTATTAGAAATTAAAATGAAATAAAGAGCTTGTAAGTTAGATAATTTCATTGTTTAACGGAAAAATGTTATTCGCGATATGTATAATAACTATTTTTAATTAATTGCAAAACATCAATTCGCACATCTCATCATTTAAATTTGCTAACGCTTTGAAATGTAAATTGTCAGATATTATGTAATTTAGTAGTATCATGAGCGTATCGTATAACTATTAATGGTAATTAAATGTAACATTTTACCTCATTTTATTGTAGAATTTATTGCTAGCAATATAAACAGGGCTTCTCGTACGAACAAATTTACATGAAAAAAAGGTTGTTTGTTAATCTACATACAATATGCAATAATAATGACTTATTACAAGTGAGTAAAGATATGGAAGTGTCATCGAGCAAGTATATGTGTATGTATGTAAGTATTAAAATAAATACAAAGCAAAGATTTTATTCTGCCAAAAACATGAAGTTTTATTCACAAATTGAATTTTACTATCCTAATTACGAATTCAACGTAAATAAACCAGTTGAGGGAGAAAAAAGGCCAAGTACCTTATTACCAACCAGGGAAAACGCCGTGCACTCCTGCACACTTTACTTCACTAAAACCTTATATTTTCGCCTACATGAAAAATATTAAACCTCAAAAAATATACTAATACATCATTGTATAATAATACTTTTAATTACTGCACTCTAGAACATATTATATGCAACGCATTTATGAAAAGTTAAGTTTTAATAAGATTTACAACTTTTGTATTTAATATTTTGGTGTAAAATCAAATTTTATTCTAGTTTCTATAGTATACGAGGGTCATTTGATAAGTACCTAGCCTACAAATGAAAACACCAAAATTTTGCAAAAAATAAAATTTATTTTTC
>JAYJLV010000027.1:1171054-1186207 GCA_036873485.1 Torymus texanus | reverse complement strand
CACGCACACGCACACGCACACACACACACGCACACACACACACACACACACACACACATATATATATATATATATATATATATATAAAAACACCCGCTCTTTCACTAAAAATCAAAGAAAAGCTTCAACCCCCGCAGCTCTATACGAATCAAGACAAAAGGTTGTTTTATTTAATGAAACTTTTTCATCCCATTACCCTCAACAACAGCTCTCCAAACTACTCCCCGCAAAAGTTTCATTCCACCGAAAAAAAGGGAATTATATTCGCTCGCGGTGCGAATTCCACCAGCATCTCTCTTCTCTCCCCCTCGCCGCCGCGGCTTTTATAAACGCGATCACTGGATCGCGAAAAAGAAAGCGAGAAAGTGCACACCTGTAGTAAGTATGTATATCCGTGGGGAAATATTTTAACGATACGCACCATATAGAAAAGCTATATACTCGTAGCCGCAGGACGTTCGGAAAAATGTGATTAGCCAAGTGCACACACTATATGTATACAACTATATACATATACTCCCTACTCCCAGTGGAATTTCTGAAAATCTACTAGCTCTTCGTTGGCCTTTGTATAGGTATACACGTCAGCTGCTCGTGCCAGCACGAGATATTGCAGCGGTAGTTCAATTGCGTCACGTTTGAAAATTTATGCGAGCGCGCGCAGCGGCGGTGGTGGTGATGCGATGCCTATTTAATCGCGCATGCAAATCGCGATAACGATGACGCGGTACTTTCGCGCGCGAGCGGCGAGCGTTCCATCTTTTTTGGATTTGTGCTACGAAACCATTTATCTTGTGCCTTGGTAAGTGTGTGTGTGTGTGTGAGAGAAAAAATTGGTCAAGGCAGTCTATTCTTTCGGCGTTTCCTGGTTTCCCGCGACTGCGTATATGTGTGTGTGTGTGTGTGTGTGTGTGTGTGTGAGCGCGCGGTTCTTCGGTGACGTAGGAAGCTCTTGAAGTATATATGGAGCCATTCGATAAAATTTTTTTATTTTCTATGACAAATGGAGCGCAATAAAAACGCTCAAGCTGGGATGACTGCGGTTATAAGAACGTTATCAATACGTAAAAAGAAAACGTTATACTTTGCCGTCTTATGTGGAAGGGATAAGAATATATCCGCATTACATCGATATGATATATTGATATGCGTAGTAATGAACGGTATAGTCTTGTTTTTTTAATCATATTATTAACCTTTTAGCTGCGGGGGAATTTCAGTACAAATTGACCTTTTATAAAATGCAAAATTTATACATAAAATCACTGGATATCTCAGGTAGAGTCCCCGACCTGACTGCTGGTCGATATATCGACCACCCCCGCAGCTAAAAGGTTAAGTAATGATCAGTATAATGATTATGAGAAGCTTTTTAGAGCATTGGTAAATTGCATCGGGAGGCGCGCACATCGAGTCTATTTTTAAATCGAATGTTTAGTGTCCAGTTCTAATATTAGTACACGAAGTCAATTAATTCTTGAAATTGCTATTAAAGAAGAAGAGAGATAAAGCTCTCGATTAAAATTACTGACCTAATTGCCCGCGCATTTGAAATTCTTATATGCTTGAAAAACGATGTTAAAGCATATTGCGCCGCATAGCTGCGTAAAAGTTTGAGCCATTTTAATAATTATGAAAGCCTTAGTGTATAGTACTGAGTGGCAAGTAGTATGGATCATTATTATGAAACTAGTACTATCATGAATAATTGCATTTTTAACTTTCCATTTCGCAAAGACTTTTTTTAATCTTATATATAGTGCATGGAAACATTGAAAGCTTTTGATAGTAGAATCAATAATTATCCAAGATAATATTTTGGTCTTTTTCGAGTTTTATTATAAAACTTTATTTGTTGATTCATCATATTGAAAAAGATGTTTTATGTTCTCGATCGTTCCGAGACTTCTGATATGGCCTCTTTCTATAAGAATGCAATTTCAGATTTACGACCCAAATGTAGTTCGCGACGTCGCTTTTATAGTGAAGTATAGTCGTATCTTTTGACTGACTCTTCTTCTGTATTCTCCGTGGTTAACGTCAATACTATAAAATTCAAATTTTGCTCTTATCAGAATCACTTCCTGTCTAGAGTTTATGTACACTATCCGTTTTACTTATCACTTTGTTGTGATTCTTCCAAGTTTATCTACATGAATTACGTCTTTCAATTCACATTGCAGTTACTAAAATACACGTGTGTGTTATTGCACAAAATTAAACCAACACTTATCATATAATCGGATATTAGAAAATGTTAAGTTACGTCTAAAGAGAAAAACAACGCATTACATTTTAGACCTTAGTAACGTATACTCCATTAAATTCCCCTTTTACGCATAGTCATTTTAAACAAAGTATCCGCACAATTCTTATCCCAAGCACATTGCATCATAAACTTTCATACACATATACACACCCAGCACCTACATCCTTTTTCCTCAGCTAAAGTGGCTCATGCGAGAGGTCACTTTTCCTGTATAAATCGATCCCTCTCCCCAAACGAACAACAACAACAACCTACTCCCAACGCTTTCCCTCTCGCGCCCAACCCTTCGAGCGCCCCTCTTTCTCTCTCAAATCCTGATTTATTGTATACCTTAACCGCCCGCATCGTACCATATAATAACGACACGCACGCCTTTGTCTCGATGTTACAGGAAGCCGAACAAGCTGAGCGTGGTATGGACGCGACGCAGCCGACGCGTCAGCTCGGATCCCCTCGACTGGGAGCCGAGCCTGAGCGATCCGCTCAAGGGCACGGTCAACTGGCCGGTGCCCGACAACCACACGGTCTCCGTTACCCTCTTCAAGGATCCCAGGACCCACGAGCTCGAGGACAAGGATTGGTCGTTCGTCATCGAGGATGTAAGTTGAGCCGTATAAGTAGTATGTATGTATTTGTATGTACAGGATGTGAATGTTACAGTGAGATGAGCGAGAATGAGGTTCTTGTTTTAGCGTAGAATTAATGGACGGTGATGTAGGCAGTTTTTTTTTTAAACTTGATCTTGATACTGAAGAACAGTAGTTTGGACATTTTTTCTTACTATAGTATTATGAGATCTAAGAGCTTTTTTTATTGCGTAGAAAGGTATACATTTGTATCTATATCTAGATTCGGAATAATTAGGCGATATATTCGATAAAATAGTTTATTGTAACGCGAGATAAAGAAAAGATAAAGTGACAATAAATTAGATATTATTGCGCATACGAGGCAGTGCATATATGCCCAATTAATAAGCTCGCGGCTAATAGAATAGATATTTTATGAACATGTTGTTTACTTTCTCAGAGAAACATCTTAATTGGAGTGTTTTGATTGTTCAGCATTTTTATAGATTCAGCTCTGACACAGAGACTGAGAGGCGAAGCTAGCGCGTGTGATCCACATTCGATAACCGACCCGAATACGAGCACTTCATCTTATATAAGTAATGCCTCGCGAGACCGATCGATGGGGGCTTATATATTATACAAGCCTAGGTATCTCGAAATACGAAGAAGTGACATTCAGTATAAAAAAAGAAGAGAGAAAGAGGGATAGGCTCTTTTATCATAATTGATAAGGTCTTTATAATGCTAAGGCGCCGCGCTTGAAGAAAAAGTTAAACGTCAAATATTTATTTTACTACGATAAATATCAGAGTCACTTTATCAGCTGAAGTTTGTTAAAAGTGAAATAAAATGAGCTCTTATTATGTAAATATAAGCTATAGTGCCGTCGATGCATCTACAAAGATAACATACTTTTGTTTATGTATCTTACAGCAAGTGACGTCTATACGTGTTAAGAAAGAAAAACTTTCTGAATATAACCAAAGAACATTTACATATAATAGTACGAGTCGCACATTGTCTTGACAATAGTTTTGTTTGTGTATAATTAAAAATGAAGAGGAAAATTATATACCTATAGTACGATTAAAATTGCAAGTAATTTAATAATCACGCATTCGCGAAACCGGTTAATGCCTCCTCTATCTCGATATTCTAGAAACAAGTACATCGCCGAAAATGCGTTTAAAAATAGACTTTGAAAGCGCGCGAAAACAGAATCACGCGCTGTTATATGTATATGTATAAGGCTAAGATAAAAGCATACGTCTATACATCTGAGGACTTTTTGACTTTTTATAAATAGGTCTCGTCGACGGGAAAGCGTCGGCACGTGGCCACAATGAACGTAAACATGAAGAAGTACGCCACCCTGGAATCTAGTCAACAGCAGCTCAAGCTGGACCTTAAGCCGACGTCGAAGAAGATCGTGAGCGCCCACCTCGAGTGCACCATATCGTGTGTGTTTCTCAGAGAAGGCAAGGCTACGTAAGTCCGATGTTCATTTTTTTTTAATTGACAAGGATTTATATAAATGTATCTTTTTATTCGATGACAGTTTATAGGTTTTTTAGTACATAATATTTGCAATTGATGTGAGCAAAGTTAAAGATTTGTTAAATTTGTAGGAACATTGATTTATAATTTATTCTATCGTATAAAGTAAAATTAACAGAATAGTGTAACAATTAAGCATGTAATAATCCATTTTTTTAAATAAAATTTTTGTATGTTTGTATAGGGATGAGGATATGCAGAGTATGGCCAGTTTAATGTCCGTTAACAACAACAGTGACATCGCACCCTTAGATGACTTCGATAACGAGGACATACCCGAAGATGTGGAAGAAGTTTCTATCAGAAATATCGACGAGATACTCGACATTTCTGCCCAACTAGACCTAATGACAAGTAGTCTTACAGATGAAATACCGAGTACCCCAATAAGTGGTTAGTATATATTGTTATTATATTTATCAAGCAATGTGTGCTATTTAACACATTTTAGATACGTTTTAAAATTTACCAAGAATTTGAAAACAACAGAATAGTTCTGTTAATTGGATTTAATATAACGGTATTCACTATAACATTGCAACGTTTATCACAACAGTGGCCAGCTTATCAAAGGACGAAACCACACCCATAAATGAAGAGCAGAGGCGCATTTCACGAGATATCAGCTTCACCGGGGATATTACCGATACGAGCAAGGACAGACCACACGTTAAAAACGAATTAGTGCAAAACGAGTTAGTAATTCAGACTCTAATTAGTAACATGGAAATAGAAGTTTCGTATGTAAACAAAATTTATTGAGCGTACGCTACCACTTTCATATTCACAGTAAAAATGCGGAATACAATGCGAAGAGAATGTCGTTACGGCCGTTGGATCTGAAAAAGCCGAACACATCGGGCCATAGGATTCGCGACATAACACCGGGTCAGGATCTGCTTGAGTGGTGTAAAGAGGTTACTAAAGACTATCAGAGCGTTAAGGTCACAAATTTGACGACGTCCTGGCGCAACGGAATTGCCTTTTGCGCCGTTATACATCACTTCAGGCCCGATCTTATGTAAGTAACACTTGCGCGCCGCACAAATAAAATTTATGGCTTCGTTGAGACGGCTAATTTAAAGTAGTCGATGCCTATTTACTTTTATGTGTGTCATGCTCTCAACTTATTTAACGAAAGAAGTGCAGAGTTATTAATCGTTAGAGTTTGTCCATTTTTACATTTTATTTATATATAATCTTATTCAATCCTGTAATTTAGTGTATAAGCAATTAATATCATAGAAGCCAAAGAAATACATATAATATTCAATTGAAAACGAGTAATATCATTTTAATATAAAAAGGATACTTTCTTAGCTCTTTGACGTTATACTTGCAATTTATTAAGATTACGTCAGTAAATGAGTTCACTCAACTAAATTGAAACTTATTAAATTTCTAATTATTTGAAAATTAATTAGTAATTTCTCTTTGATATAGATCCTTTTGCAGTAATTAAGAGCATGGATTTAATATTTCATTACCCTGATTGCCATGCATTTTTGTTCAGTGAAATCGATTCCCTGCTGTCGCACGACGTTAAAGGCAACTGCAAAAAGGCGTTCGACGCCGGCGAAGCCCTTGGCATACCCCGAGTTATTGAACCCGCCGACATGGACATCCTAACCGTACCTGACAAGCTAGCCGTCATGACATATTTGTACCAGTTGCGGGCGCATTTCACAGGTCACGAATTGGAGGTACCTTAGTCCCTTACGCTCTAATCACTGAAACCGTACATTGTACTGTGGCACTAATGTTGTGAGCCCTCCTAACAACGTAGCATATATCTATATTTATGCAATATATAGACATATTGTAGTTCTATTGGGACTCACAAAAGCTTAGAGGCTATGCCAGGCTTGCACGGTCCCTATACGTGTTTGCAAAGCACATCTCATTAAGAGCATTTTGTTTCGTTTGATCTTCAGGTACACCAGATCGGCAAGACCACGGATGAATCCTCTTACATGATAGGACGATTTAACACCGACAATAATACAGACGTTAGCGTACAGCTCTTTGGCCAAGAGATAATCAATTTAAGGAAGAAGGAGCATGCGGAGCAGCGGAATAATAAGCTAGACAATAATAGACGGTAATGATATCATATGCGATAGACTGCATCAATTAATTATCATAAGATTTTTTTAGCCTTTAGTTAATAGTCATTATAAATTGTTTGTTATGCATTAAAATCATAAACTTTATATGTTTACAGTTCAAATCCATTCGACTATAAAAAAGATGAGATAAATGTAGAATCTTTGAAGAATAAATTACATCTAAGTTTAAGTATGGATCATCAGGATGATCAATTTAATAAGGAAAGGTCGCCTTCAAGCGTAAAAGATGTCAAAGACATTATCCTTGCAAGTTCAAAGAGTATTCTTGGCAAAGTGTTATCTCCTACTAAAGAAAAGTTCGCCAAGGAGAACGTCACAAGAGAAAAGGTAAGATTTAAACACTTTTTTAAGAATTTAAATTTGACTTGGAACGAGACATATCAACAAAAATCTATATATTTTTATAATACTACTTATTTCCTGTACTAATATTTTCACAAACGAAACACAAATATAACTAACAATGATACTTAGAGTAAATCCCCACCTCGAGTTCCGTCGCAAAATCAACCACAGCAACTACCTCAACCACAGCAGCAACAACAACCACAACCGCGTCCTATTCTTATGACTAGGCGACAGTTAACAGACCCATTTGGGTCGGACGATGAAGAGGAAAATATTCAGGTCGTGGAGGATAAAAATTCCCAATCGATTTCCATCACGAAAGCGCAAAGCCCTATACGAGACGTCAGTATGCATGTAAAATGTGCAACTTTGCATGAGAAGTGCAGTTTTAGGATTGTTATTCACCCTTGCACTGTGTATTATTTGTTTCAGAAAATCCTCGTAGAATTTAAATTAAAAACTCGAATTATCTTATTATGTTTCCTTTTGAATTATTTTTTTTTCATCTCCCACATTATTTTAGGATTTTTTTATTTATCATATATTTGATTTTATTACGAAAACTTTATGTGGCCATGATATTTATATCATGGAAAGATTCATTGTAGAATCTCTATGTAGAATAATAATGCTTTGCTGGATTTTACAAATTTTTATAAATACAAGAATATATTATCATTGCATGTAAACATGTTCGATTATACAATATTTGTAACCATATACATTAGAAAAGTCAAATTAACATGCATTTTTGTGCATGTCATCGGCTGCATGATTTTATCAAATTAATATTAAAGCTCCTGTTTGAAATTTATTAATATGTTCTTTAATCGAAATTTGAGTTTTGTGTACCGGATTGGTTTTTGCTAAATGTTTCTAAATTCAACTAAAAATAATACGTATTTATAAAATAATTTATTTCTCTTCAAGTATCATTTGCAAAGCACAGATTATTGATGTTGTAGTTTGATATTTCGTATCGTAAAATTTTTTGTATATTAGTGATTTTCTATTGATATTATAAAATGGCATGTTTATCACATATGAAAAATATTAATTTCAATAGTTAATTATTACAATGTAAGAGTATTTTGGATTGTTGCCAATGTATTCATACACTTCTATGTTTTATACCACTTGTTTATATTTACAGGACTCTGTACATTCCGTTGAACGGGGAAGCCGAGGAAGTTCTGAGTGCCGAGGTGTGTCACCGATGCAGGACGAGCAGTCTTATCGAACGCAACACGTAATTAGACTTTTTTTGGCTTTTGTTTTTTTTTTTTTTATCCCGTTTGTTTCCTTCGCATTTCCACACGGTAGACGTGTAGTGCGTGTTCCTACTCTAATCATTGCGCTTTTACGTAACAGCCCTTAGTGACCCGTCACGAGGAACTTAGAGAAAGAGCCAGACAACTCTTAGAGCAAGCTAGAAATCAGTCGAAAAGCACTGGGCTCGGTTCCACTGCCACTAGCCCTGTTGAGGTTTGTTTTTGGTTTTTATCCTCTCTTTATTTTTATTTTACATTACACTTTTAGTACCCTAATTTTTGAGAAGTTTTTAATGAATTGCATTAATTGCATGGTTTTAAACACCATTTTAATAAAACATTAGTTTTGTGTTTAATTTTATTAGAGTTTTCTACACATAACTTTACTTTTTGTAGAGTAACATCCTGAGTTAATAATAGTAAGCGTAAATCATATGATACTATACACTTGTACGGATTACTAAAATGAATTCTTTTTATTATTTATAGTGTTTGTACAATACAATCCCTCAAATTATTCCACAGTTGTATTATTGTACTCAATGAGTAAAAACATAAAATCACAATATTTTTAAATGAATTTCTAACATCATAAAACTTTATTATTATTTTTTATCTTAGATATTTACAATTATAATAAGAAAAATTAAAAATTCCATGTATTTTATCTGAATATTCAGCATCAGAATGATGAGGATCGTCAGAAACAACTACGCGAAAGGGCGAGAAAACTGATAGCCGAAGCCAGAATGGGCATTGTTAATACTAGTCAAATCGGTGATGAAAATACCAGTGAAAAAAGATCTATAGATGATCAAAATAATAGTCCGAGAAGGAGTATGACCCCTTCGACGCCCGGTGATAAAATTAGTGTTAAGGTGACTAATTAATTATAAATTGGTGTACATTGACTCAAATACGTTGATTTATTAAGAGAAATCAATTTAAAATAAATCTGTTGTAATTAAATAAATATGTTATCTACTTCCAGTCGGAGTACAATGGAAATCTTGTAGCGAATTCCATAACGCCCGATGGAGAGAAAAAAGTTGGTTCACCACTATATTCTTTTTCGAAAATCATGGACAGAATTTCACCAGAAAAAAGTCCCGATGGTGGTCCTTACACACGAAGAGGGGTAATTACTTTTCTTTTTTCCTGTATAATTCATTAAACTAAAATTTGTTTTATTTGAAAAACAAATAATAACAATTATTGTCCAAAGAAAAATTTTACATCTTTTCTCAAACTTAAGAATTATTAATTCAATGAATATTAAATGAATTCTTGATATTCGCAGTTGGGAAAGGATATGTCATCGTATATACAAAATGAATTAGAAGCTCTTGAACGTGAGCAAAGCCAAATAGACGTGCAGGCGGCTAAACTTGAAAAAGAATTAAGAGCAGCTATGGAAGAAGATAATGAGGAAGAAACGGAAAGACTGATGTCATTATGGTTTACTCTCGTCAATAAAAAGAATGCTCTTCTCAGAAGACAGATGCAACTCAATATTCTGTAAGTTATTCCTTTACATTTATTTCACGCAGCTTTAAGTTTATTTATTTTACTTTAAAAAAATAAAAACTTAATACTCTGTTCATTTTTATTACAGTGAGAAAGAGGATGATTTGGAAAGGAGATTCGAACTACTAAATCGCGAATTAAGAAGTATGCTTGCTATAGATGAATGGCAAAAAACAACAGAACAAAAAGTTCGGGAGGAACTACTACTTGAAGAATTAGTATCTATAGTTAATAAAAGAGACGAGCTTGTTCATCATCTTGACACACAAGAAAGAGCGTAAGTTATACTCTAAGATTAATATATTCTGAGAAAAATTTTTAAAAGATATTGTAAAGGGTTTTTTAATCTCCGTATTTTTTTTCTTTTTAGTTTTTCGTTTTATTTTTAATCATTTCTTAAAATAAAATATTTAACAAGATCTTGATTAGAATTTTTTTTTAATATATTAAGCGTAAAATGCAATTTTACATCCGCAAGACTAAACACAAAATAGGCAGTTTATCCCTAGTCCATCATAAAATTAAAACTATTTTACGCTCTTGTTATGAAATTAATTCAATTTAAAATGATTCATTTTATTTTTTTAATTCATTTTTATATTCATTATAGAATTGAAGATGATGATGAAATAGAACGTAATTTATCTAGAGCCGGATTAGCACAACGAAACAAGAACTGTGTTATTCAATGAGGCATTGTAGTTGCCTTTTTAACTGTTGTTTAAAGAAATCAAGGTAATGTTATATTCATTTATCTATATACTTTACAACAACAAGTGTTTAATTTTATAAACATATAGTAATATGAAATTTTGTAATTTTTAGGTGCGTCCTAAATTGCTGTAGAGTTGCCAAAGAAAAAAGTGACACTGAGCTTGAAAAATTAATGTTAATAAAATAAATGGTCTAACCAGTGGTAGGCTTTTACGAGCATTAATATGTTATTAAGCGTCAGTGACAATGCATTTTTGAAGACGTCACGTGATTTATGTAAAACATTGTGATTAATTCTCTTTATAAGCGTAAAGAGGGCACTTTTGTATCTTCGTATTGTGAATTTATCGAATTCTAAATTCATTATTTGTTCAGTCATTGGAAACGATCAACAATTTGAAACAGTCATGCAAATACCTTGAAGATCAATGATCTGTAAAGAGGGTGCTTTTAAGTAATTTTTCTTTTAAGAAAACTCTAACTCATTGCGATTGACTGAAAGTATGTTGTTAACTATTTTCTTAAATCTTGAACGAAGTTTAAATAGAATTTAGTTAGAGAAGTAAGTTTATTAGGCAATTTTATGAGATCTCACGACTTTTAGTTTGGAGAGTTATCCCCAATAAGAAAAGTTTTATTTGAAAAATAAAATTATATTGCGGCACCTAATTTTAAATAACATGAACGACGTCATAAAAGAGTACGTTTTTTTTTTTATAGAATGATAGAACGTACACAAGCAATCTTTTGAATAAACGAAATTTCGTCTTCGTCTGTCAACTCGCATACTCGAAATCGTGCCATATGTGTGTATTGATCACAGACTTTCTGTGCTGTCATTTCTTCTTTTTTTATTATTTATGCAATATTAATAATGTGGATTTGGCAACGCGAATCAAGATGTGGGTGCAATGTTTTTCTAAAAGTTATATTTTTTAATACTGATTTCATACTCGATGATTAGCATATAGGCTTCAATTTATTTTGTACATACGTTCTTGTGCTAATGATTTTATAAGTCTTAAAAATGTCTTTATTAATTGTTATTTAGAAGTTAATTTAATTTCATAGCGTTATTAAAATTTGCAAAAAATATATATATATATATATATATATATATATATTTTAGCGTGATAAATCGTAGATCGACATCATTTTTTGTAAAATAAGTATAGAAAGCTTTTATTTTATAAAATGTGTTGCTTTAAATGTAATTAAAATATTTATATCGTAAAAATAATCAAGCAAATGAGATCTTCAATTGTTTTCAACTGAAATTATTTTACTATATCATACAAATACTTTTCATAATAACTTACATAAAATGCATTTATTTAGACATTGTTAAATGGATTAAAAAAAAATTGTCATTGCTATGTTTGAAATTTAAACGTTTATGTGATAAATTTATTGACTTGATAATTTTTACTGTATAATTGTCTACATTAATTGAAAAGCAAAGTACACTTTTACGATGCTGAAGCTCACGTTCGGTTATCAAAGTACAATGATCTAAGAATCTGATGGATGCTATATATAGCGAAAGAAAAATTATGTTGTAAATAGAAACTGCCGTAGGCTTTCTTACTGTATATGGAAAAGAAGAAAATTTTATTTATTAAGAAACAGACGTGGCACCTTTCGTTAACTTGAAATAGACGCCATTTGTTTACGCTACAGTCTTAATTATGTGTATATAATCATTTACACAATCGTTAGAATAAAAAAGCAATAAACTTTAAAAATGTTTAAGTATCGAAAAGATGATTTTTTGTTAAAAAGTTTTTTCAAACTATTCAGTACAAATTCCAAGTTTTACGTTAAATTGAAAATAGATGATGATGTGTACTGTGACACGCAATCAAAAGTTTACAAAAATAAAAAAATTTTTAAATAAAACAAAAAGTGCCTGTTTTAACGTGTAAAGCAAGGTGTCCATATCTGTCACGAAGAGATGATATATTGGAATTTATGCAAGTCCTATATTGTCAAAGCATTCGTGCTGCACTTTCATGACATAATAGTATCTCGAGGTATAAGCGCACTTATGTACGTAAATAGAAGGTGAATTTTTAACACTAGCTCGCTAATCCAGTGCCTATGATAAAGTATTACGAGTACGCAATGTCTTTAATTGAAAATCGTTTCTCTATCCTTTTTTCGTTCGCTCGTTTCGTAACAACATTAACGATTCTTGCCAGTGTTGTATAATTTATTTTCGAGTGCAGTGATCGAGAGCAATGTTTACATAAGCGATCTAATGTGTATGGATAAAATAAAATTAATGAAAAATAACACGTGTTCGCAAAGTCTTTATTAATATCATGCAATATTTATTGATAAGTTTGAGGCTCAATAAAAGCATCATATAAATTATTTACATCTGAGCTTCGCTCAATTTATAATATTATAAACAATATCAAGGATTAAAGGATTTTTTATTTATAATATAAAAAGTAACAATCAAATGCATTGAAATTTGTTTAAATCGTTAGAAATACATCTTACATAAGTTCAATTTCAATATGTACAAATAAAATGGTAAAGAAACCGTATAAACAATAGAATTAATCTTTTTTTCCTGTCATATAATTATCATAATCATAACAGTGATTAATATACTAGTGATATATATTTTTTTTTTTCATCTTTTGGACAAAAATCTTTGGAAACTTCATAAAAACATTTTGTTGTATATGTGTTTGACTATGCAAGATTTTTGTACGACAAATACTGAAAAAACAATTCGCATTCATACGTGGCAGTGCATAATTTTGTAAAAAAGGTTTTTTTAGTTCATAACCTTCCTACACACTGAGAAAATACAAAAAACGTACTTTCGAAAGGCCACTGCTTGTATAAATAAATTACATCGTCCTAATTTTAACGTGATTTCGCGCCCTCTCGTATAAGTTAATGGTTATTAAATGTCTTTGGAAACGCTCTATCTTCGACTTGCACCGTTGCACTAGATTTTTTCTACGTAATTGGATGGGAACAGTCCTGTTCTGCCCTTAAGTCTTCCATGCCACCAACCACCATCATCTACAAAAAATATATACATTTAACAATTTTAGAATTTCATAATTTAATATATTAATTAATTATTAAATTTTTAAATTAATTTGCTTAAGAAATTCAGGAACGGATATTAATACCATTCATAACTGTGTTTGTAAGAGTATGTATACAAACGTAAATAAATAACGATATATTGATTGATTTTGAATGTAAATATGGAATCGCTTCAAAATGCATCAAATGTGAAAAGTTTTGCCACTGCACAGTTTACATATTTCATTGATCAGACGAGTACCCCTTTCATATTTACTCGGCCATTTCAAATTGAATTCCCTCGACTCCTATAGATTGTTAAACATTACATACTCATAATACTGTGACAATTTTCATTTACAAATCCGATTAAAAATCCGATCATTCTACCTCTACTTCCTTTTCATCTTCCCTGACATTCATAGCTATATAAATATATTATTCAACTTACGCTCTTTGAGCACTTCGATGATTTCGCCCTCCTTGAGCTCGAGCTCGTCGAGGTCCTGAGGATTATAGTCGAAGAGCGCGCGCACCTTCGGTAGCGAGGGCGGCTGGGGTTTACGTGGCTTCGCTATCGGTGGCGGTGCTTGTGGACGCGACGCGTTGTTATTGTTGTTATTATTGTTGTTGTAGCTGTTATTCTGAGCAGCGGCTGCGGCAGCTGCCGCGACGGCGCCTACGGGAGGTAAACGGAACGCTGTCGAGTGAATCGTTGGCTGGTTCGGAGGTGCAGGTTCTGACGGCGGTGGCGGTGCTTTTATTAGTCCTAGAATTGATTTTAGATTGAAGGTTTTAGTAATAAGCAAGTTATAAGTGCTAGTAATTAAATAATTCCTATAGTGTGCGTGTAT
Source organism: Torymus texanus (assembly GCA_036873485.1). NCBI lineage: Eukaryota > Metazoa > Arthropoda > Insecta > Hymenoptera > Torymidae > Torymus > Torymus texanus. The sequence continues at coordinate 1,171,912 of JAYJLV010000027.1, read as the reverse complement.
ATAGAAGAAAACCTGAATAAAAGAAGAGTAAAAGAATGAAGTATATAGATTATTATTCATTAACAAAGATTAATATTATATAACAAGCTTACTCTTTTACTACTTAAAGAAGTGAACATTTTTTATCAAAAGATCATAGAAGAAAAGTAACTAGATTAGACTAGTGGCTTAATATACGTATATCATTTCGTGAACGAGAAAATAATTTCCAAATAAACTATAGTTGTACGAATTCGATATCTATATACTTTACCTTTGGGCCCCTTGGTTGGGTTCGTGAACATGCCCATGATAGGCATGCCGCCGCCTGTGGGCAGTTTGTTCGGCACTGCTCTCGCCGATCCTGCATTTGCACTATGTTGCTGCTGTGGCTGCTGCTGTTGAACCGGCTGCCACGTTGGCCGATTTGCCGGTAAATTCGGCCTGCCATTGGTCACCGTCTCCGTGTTCTCGTATCGCTGCGACTGCTGATGATTGTAAGCTGCGGTGGCAGCCGCGACGTTAGGTACCGGTGCTCGGTTAACCGGGATCGGCTGGAGGGTCGTGCGCGCGCCGATTGTCTGCTCGTACTTTGTGCGCTCGACCGTCGACGTTCCTGGTTCTGAAATTACGATGGTATTGTTGGTGAGTACGAAGGAATAACCCAAGATCAAATAAAAAGAAAATGACTTTTCAGAAGAACTTTATATATATGGGCCGATCTCTGGAGAATCGTGAGGTCAAAATTTCTTTTTCTTTTAAAATCACCTAAATCGCTTTGTAATCATCACATATGTTACCATGAATTTTTTCAGATTTTTTCACTTATAGTTTTTCAGTGGCAGAGGGTTAAAGTTGGTGATTTTAGCATTTTCTGCA
>JAYJLV010000027.1:1148534-1170954 GCA_036873485.1 Torymus texanus | reverse complement strand
CGAGATAATCCATAAACATCGACTTTTACTCTGGTGAATATATAAGGCCCTCCCGGGGAGGTCGTGCCTAAAAATTAATGATATAATAAAATAACAAGTAACCTTAAATACTCTTATAGTTATTTATGACTTATTTGCCCAGTACCTATGCCCTGAGTTCTTGCTTTTTGGTACAAACTGCTTCATCAACTTCGGAAATAAGTATGTTAATATATTTAGGTAAAAAAATTTTTTTTTGCAGCAATCAATCATAACAGTAATGTTTCACTAGAGTCTTGTAATAAATGTATGCACAAACGCAGAGTATATCAATACCACTATCAAATAGTGTATTTGCATTGTTTAAAAAATGTTTAATATTGAGGAAACGATTTTTTGCTTATATCTTTGGAAAACATGGATATAATTGTTATAATTGTTTTATTTACTGATGCTACTCGCAATTAAATTGCATGTAATAAATGATTTTACTCTAAAATTATTATTTAAATTAAATATAATTTATTTGACAATTTACAAATTTGAAATCATTAACAACATAAATGTGGCAATGAATCTATTAAATTCGTTGGTGCAATTACATATTATTGCACATAATCTTAATAAAAAGATAAATAAAACGATTGTTACATGTTTTAATTTTAAAGCTTGTTGGCTCAATTTTCTGTTTTCTTGGAAAATCACATCGCATACAGAATCTGTTAATATAGATTTTCTTAGTACTTGCAAGTTGCAACCTTTAATGAAAGTGATGACAGAGTAGCTGACACTTGACAATTTCATACGGCTACGTTCGGCACAATATTGTTACATTGTCAAACTGTCATTCACTTCAGCTGGACTCCAGTCGCCATTGGCCGATAAAACTATTTTAAATCTAAAATTCAGAGCATCTCAGCAAAAACCGATAAATCGGTGAATTTAAACATTCCCCCCGAGCCTGGAACGCTTTTACCGGCCTCACTTACCGCTCGAATTATGTGCTTTACTTATATATACTTACACTGGGGTAAGGTTGCTCAAAAAATGGATATTTAAAGTAATTTTTTTAATTTGGCTGAACGATTAAAACAATTAATTAAAAGTTTATGATTGTTAAATAAAAATTTTATTTTATGACTCTACGTCTTTATTTATTTATTTATTGATTGCAATTACGTATTCATTAATATGGGTGCGTTCAATTATAGGGGACCATTGGATTGCACGAGCGACCGTTCGATCCAATTGTTCACTAAATTTTGAACAGCTATGACAAATTAAAAAAATAACAATGAATGTAGCATATTTACAGAAATTAGATTATTGTTCTCGTGAATTTTAATTGTTTTAGAAATAACTTGCTTAATATGCGGTACAAAAATAATATCTAAATCTTTCTTGATCTAGAATTGATGGTTTGTTGTGCTAATCACCGTTTTTAAAAATTGGATGAAAAATTTTTTTGTTACTATTATTATTTCCAATAAGTTTCAAGAACCAACAACGAAATGAACTAATATATAAAATGCAATGTTATACAATTTAATCAATAATTCATAATAATATCTACATAGTATTTATATAACTTTCTTACAGACTATGCATATTTTTACAGATATAAGCAAAACCTCTTTTTATAATACACTATTTATATATAAGTGGCATAATTTATGTACATTAAATAGCTGCAATAAAATAAATGGAACAGCGATCGAGCTACTCTAAATATAGAAGGTTGCCTTTATTTAACTTCATTTTTGTACAATTATTTATAGTTTTTATGCTCTAAGTATTTCTTTCTTAATTATTAAGTAACTAAGTATCTCTTTTAATAATCTCATAACATGGAACACTATTTTCAAATCAACTTACGTGTGCTTGCTCTTATTCGAACATCGAACACCCGCGCCGCAGCAGACAACTAGTCATCGAGCTTATTGCGTGAAGACTCTGAAGAGGTTTAACCTCAAAACGGTGAACCATGGCGGCCAGTAAGATTAGCATAAATGTCGTAAAATACATGATCGGACATGTCAAACCGTCTTTTAAGTCGACCGCCGCGAAAATCTCAATCCCCAAGTTTGAGTACGATGAAAATTTACATATGGTATGACAATAAATTTCCAGGAGTGAAAACAATGTTTGACTTTCATTAGTAGTTTTGAGGTTATGATTTTTCAAATCTTGTGTTATTTTTATTTTCAGCATTTCAGAACGTACGAGGATATTTACGCACACGATCCGCAAAAAATTTGTAAAACAGGAGACACGGTTCTGATTCAGAGTCTACCGGAAAAAATTACCAGGCTCATTACACATCAGGTAAGCGGGTTGAGTTGGTTGTTAGTGTAAATAAGTTCGTAAAGTTTACGTAAGTTTACATTAGTATGCAGATGTATTAATGTTGAGAGAAAAAAAACTGTAGTCCGTTCAATAGTACTGATAAAAATTAACATTGTTTTGATTTGTTGGTAGTTTGTATGAAGCAAAAAAAATAAAATTTAGCTTTTACTGTAGTTTATTTTAACGAACAATCCAATATTCATAAACTCTTTATTTAAAGGAATTGGTATTTACCTTTATAGGTTGTTGAAGTCATTTATCCTCTTGGTGATATTACTGATCCAATCACTGGTAAAAAGGTTGCTGCTAGTATTTACAGAGAAGATGTAAAAGAAACAAATAAGCTTTATGGAATATCCGAGCATGGCTTTGATTATGACAATGCACCTCCTAGAGGATACCTAGAAGATAAACGAGATTTCACAAACAAACCAACTTACACAAAATTACATGAAGATCCAAATGATCCTCAACCTTATGCTGTTAAGTAAAATAAGTTGTAAATAAAAGCATTCATTTATAAAAATTTTATTTTCGCTAGTTAAAGTATCAAATATCATTTTTTATACACCCCTCGTGTAACAAATTTAAATGTAATAAATAAAAAAATCTTACAAAAAAAAAAAAAAAAAAAAAAAAAAAAAAAAAAAAAAAAAAAAAAAAAAACAAGTTTTGTTTATACTTAATCACATGACCTGAACTCTAGTTAACCTAGGAACAATTCTATTTCAAACATAATAATTTTGTAACTTCTTATAATGTAAAATGATTTTTATGAAAATTATCTATCTGTTTAATAAAACGTTTTGTTCTTTTATACAAATATTTTAATTTTTTAAAGAAATTTTTAAAAGTTGATGCACTTCTCTAATCTCTTTTTTTTCTAATGACAGATAAATAAAATTTCACGAAAAATGTATAACAGAAGTTGATTGTGTTATACTAATAAGTTAAAATTACACCTGAAAATAAATACCAAGAAAGTATTTACAAACTGTTTCTGTAATTTGTAGCTAATTAGGTATAACTTTTTATCTAAACAATCATTGAAAAATCAGGTTTCTTATGTACTAGATGTCTTTCAAGTATTGAAGAATTCTAAAAATAATTAAATTTAGAATTGTTGATTCTGCATAAAAATTCATTAAACATACACTTAATAATTTTAAAATATAAAAAAGTTCATAGCAGAAAATTTAACATTATAGATACAATAATATATCTACTGTGTCGTGTACAAATCAAATAACTGACAATTAAACGCCCCAATGATATTTTAATTTACAATAACAGAGTCGCCAATGTGTAACTAATACATTAGAGATAAAACGTCGAATTTTTAGAATGTTCTTCAACACTCAAAAATATTCTTGCAATTCGTATATATATATATATATATATATATATATATACACACACACATATATTCTTTCAATATTAATAGACTTTGTTGGTATTCTCGTTCTTTTACAAAAGGTAAACTTTCACTTTATCGCCCTGCACTCTTTTAAATGTACACAATGTTCGCTACTCTATGAAAAATAGTCCATCTTTAATGCCATCTCAACAATATCATTCGGAAAGAAATTCCCTCTCGAGAGCCGCACCCATGGCGTTCCACTCGCGCTCATCCTCCATATCTTCTGCCTGGAGGTTGTCGACAGAGTCCTGTGAATTATCACCGAGATCGAGATCATCGGGCAAATCCTCCCCCCGCCGGAATCGCGTCACTGGATCATCGTCGTCGTCATCATCCTCGTCGGCATAACACCGCGTCTCCTTGTTCTCGTCATCGTCATCGTTACTACTGCCACTCTCATTATCACTCCTTTTCCGTCTCTTCGGTTGTGGCGTTTTCTCGAAATCTACATTGCATATTCAGTTTATTAGATATTCATACTTTTAAAAACTTTAGAATATAAAAAAATGTATACTGACATCCGTAAACAGGATCGTCGTCATCCGAGTCTGATTCATGATTCCTTTTACGCATGTTTTCCTCATCTTCGTCTTCATCCAGAAAATCATCCTCAAGGTCTGACATGTCCTCATCAACCTCCTTATCCATGTTCGCGATCTCCTCTTGCGTAAATACCATAAGTGGATTGATACTATCGGCGAATTTATCCTCTTTCAGAAAATCTGCTTCTATGTGCTCAGGAGTACTGCAGTGTGCTGGCGGCTTCCTGAATTCGCGAGCCTACGATTACTCAGACGTTGTATATATGTGTTTATTTTAACATTTATTATGGAGTAAAACAAAGAGAAATTATAAAATTATAGTTAAATATTTTGTATTAAGTAATGTATTACTAATATTTATTAATAAAGAGAAACGGCCTCTTACTTTGTGCAAAGGTACTTCTTTTAGTGGGTACAGACGTTCATCAACATGCTCCCATCTTTCTGCACACGTCCAAAGCCAGTCTGGATTAACTATTTTTAATTTTCCTTGTCTTTTTGCCTCTCTGACTTTCACTGTTCCAGGTTGAATGGCTACTAAATGTGTCGTTTGATTACAAAGATCCTAGAAATTAATATTTAAAAATATATTTTAGTATTTTTTCACAAAGATAAAAAAGTAAATATATTCTTTTCAATGTTAAACTAGAAGTTGCGCCGCCCTGTGCGCTCTCGTTCGCCAACCTACCGCTGTCTAGGTAAAAACTTCGTTTTTACATTAAAGACACGACTACTACTACTTAGGAGAACCTTAAATCATCCACATAGCATAAACTGTTACATCTTGAATAGTGTATATATAGTATTTTGACAAAAACTGTAACGCATATGTATAAAAAATTATTTATTTTCTATAATGTCCAAAAATCAAGTATTTTGATTGTATTTAATCTTTTTTAATAATTCGTTTAGATTTAACTTACTAGTAATTGTTTTGCGTAAAAATGTTGATCGTTAAAAAGTTTTGTTTATTGACGTTCTATCACTATTTTATGCGATATTTTTGTGTTATATTAAATTCTATTAAATAAGCGAAAATGAACTATTTAAGTGTACATTTACATTTTAAAAATCATTTTTGTAGGTCTAGATCGTCAGGAATTTATTATACGTACATGAAAGTGTTGAGTGAAAAAAGTTTGTTTTAATGTTATCTATAACTTTTGTATCTAACATTTTTGTATAAAATCAAATCCTACTAAATTATAGCTGAAAGTCGACCTTTTAAGGTACATTTCAACATTAATAATCATTTGTGTTTACAGATATAAAAGACGCGTTTGAATAAGTTTTAGCAGAAGCACGTACTAGATTTATATTGAAAATTATTTTTCTATACATTAAGTTTAAAAATCTGGTTTCCTAAATTTTTATTTGCTCTAGCGTTTTTGTTATTTTTCGATGGATTCGACTGACTGTAGGACTGTCAGGTACTTATGATTAGAGGAATATCTGGTTCAAAATTCGTTTGACGTATTGAGATATACACATTTTGGTAACTGCTTAAAACGAACTCATTTTGGGTGGAAAGCTATTTTTATATATAAATTAGTTATTTTTGAGGTGTAACAATTTTTGCTCTGACGAAAATATAAGGCTCTCCCGAGTAGCGGTCGTATCTAAAAATTTTACAATTATCAAATTAAAATTAACAAATAATCTCTATATACCTGAGTAACTTGTGCACCGAATGCTCTAGCAACTCTATAAGCACGACTCTGATGGAGTTTCTGATTATTTGGTACTAAACCACTGAATGTTAAACATTTTCCTTGCAGTACACGAGATCTGACTTTTGGAATAATGTCTTTGAGACTTTTTGATCTAGGTTCACTTTCTGTTGATGCATAAAACTCTGCATGTATTCTTTTCAGAATATCTTCTAAGTATAATAAATAATCATCCTGATCTTCCATTTCTTGACTATTGAATTGTGGCTCTTCTTCTTGTTTTTCCAATTCTTTTTGCCTTTCTTTTCTATCTCTTCTCCTTCTGGATTTTGATCTTTCTGAACGACTACTTTTACTTTTACTTTCAGTTTTTTCAGATGGTTCATTATTTTCTGTATTTTGAGAAGAATCTTCTTTTATTTTTTCAATCTTACACTCATCTTTTTCACCCAATTCCTTTGAAGTTTTTTCTGTCTCTTTTCCAGTTTCCGGTACTTTATTATTTTCAGATTTCCCCTCTTCTGCCTTATCTACTTTCTTGTCATCTTTCGAATTTTCTTCTGAAACATTATTTTTTTTCTCATTTTCTTCACTTTTCTTTTCTCCATTTTCAGTATTTTCAGCATTTTCAGCTGATTTTACATCTTGTATAAGTTCTTCTGTAAGGGATTTAGGGGGTGAGGGATCATCATGTTTTCCTAGACCTGGAGGTACATGTATATCACCAGTATGCAAGAAATAATGGTATGGCTTCACCTGAACTAAATTTGCACAGCCTTGCCACACATCATCTCGATCGTCTATTATACATACCATGTCAACTCCACAAGGAAACAAAGCCCTAAAAATTGTAAAATTACAGAAAAATAGGAATATTATTAATATAAAAAATAATAATAACATACTTTAGATTTGCAGTTTTAGATTGAGGATCAAAACATTCATCTCTAGATAAAATTCTATGAGAAAAGAGTTTTCCATCTCCATCCAAAAGTGAAGCTACTTTATGAGCATACTGCCGAGCCCCAAAAGTGCAAATATGTAATTCATACAATTTACTAACTTCTGCTAAGAAATGACGGGTATGTGGCCTTAATCTAGTATGGTACCACGGTGAAGTCGGACCATAAAGTTGAAAGTGGTGTACATCCTGCAATATAAAATTAATATATTATTGCTAATCATCTAAAATATAAAGAAAAATCCTATAATATCAATTGTTAAATACCTCTAACTCAGCTGGAATATTATCATTAGTGGTATGTACAATAGTCTGATCAAGATCGACTAATAATACTAATTGCTGATCCTTTAGAAGTCTTTCTTTATCTTCTTTACCAATTTTCTCAGCCAATTCTGCAGTGACTTTTAGTTCTGGAACACTGTGAACCATTGGCACATTGGCTTGAGAAACTGATGATTTGTCAGGATTTGCAGCAAATTCTTCGCGCAAATCAGCTCCACATTCGGCGCACAAATCTTTCATAACAGTTGGATGTTTACATCCTTCTATAACAAGTATTGCTTGTCTGTAAAAATAATTTAAACAATTAAATACAAAAATATTTTAAAATTTATTTTAAAAGCATGTATTTAAAAAATTATTCCAAATATAATATAAACAAGACCTTTCAATAATACACATTAAATAATATTTAGATAAATCAAATCTTCTAATTACTGCTTATAACAAGTATGTGTTAACAGTAACAAAGTGTTTAGTATAGGTAGACTAAAGAATCAACCATAAATGATATTGTGTCCAAGAAAAAACTATTAAATTTTCTCAATAATAAACACAAAGTTTCGAACACTACATTCTACATCAATTTAAAAAATATGTTAATCCACATGCGCTCCAAAACAAAACAACCAATCATCACTGCCGTATCGCAACAGCCAAATAAATGTCTCCAAAATATATCTACACTTATTTGTTATTTCGTCGCAACACAGAAAGAGAAAGAGAGAGAGAATGCGAGCGAGAGAGATAGAAAGCGGGAGATTCACAGCCGTCGAGAGCTTATAAGGTTATAACCAACCGAGACACTTACCCCGGATGCACAACATCGTTCTCCTTGACGAATCGCGTGACCACGCGTCCGAATTGCTGCGCCCTGAGTTTTTTCTCCACTTTTCCCGTCGACACGTCCTGGTAAACCAATAGTATCCTACCAGCAGTGACCATCGCGCCCTCAGACACGCGCCACTTCTGGATCCTCGAAGGCTGGTCCTCCTTCGGGAAGCTTATTACCGTGCTAGCCATTATCCCGATTCACACCGATTACGATGATCTCACAACAACACACCGTCCACTTGAACACAAAAGTATATATACAATCCTCTCTCTTTCTTTCTGCACCAGCACCGCATCCGCGGGGGCGCACCGTCTTGTGTTGTTGCGTGCGTATCTTTCGCGCGGGCCTAATTGTAAACACACGCGGCTCTTGTATATCTCTGGCGGCAGCGGCGGCGGCGGCGGCAGCGATGTCGTAACGGCTACTGCTGCTCTCTGCTCTCTGCTCTGCTGCTGGCTATATTATATTCTGCGCGCTCTTTTGCGCAGAGAGAGGGAGAGAGACAGCGGATCGATGGCCCGCGGCGGTTGTATGGATTTTCGCGTAGGTGCGCGTTATGGTTGTTTGTTGTGCCCGGAGAACAAGATATTCTATATATGCGTACACGTCTCTGTGTGTGCGTGTGTATGTGTCTACTTTTTTGCGCCGCGGCGGCGGACGCAGCCACGCAGCCAGCACACACGCGAGGACTGCGTACAGCCGAGAAAAAACACGATGTTCGCGACACGGCGGCGCTTTATCGACTGAGCTCACGCGCACTGCACATATATATATAATATATATATATATAATTTGTTGCGGTTGAAGAGAAGGAGATGAGATGGGAATGTGAGATGATGATGGGATGGGATTGGTGTGCGAGTATGCGTGGGTTGAATGACTTTCTCGGTCGCTTTGTTTTGATATTTGCTTTTGTTGGATGAAGGTACTGGGAAAGTTGTCCTATAGGGCGATGATGTATGGTGGAATGTAGTTTGGATTGGAAAAGGGCGAAAGAATGACAAGTTAAAGATTTTGTTGGAAGAGATTTGTAGGAATAAAAAGATGATGAGCGATGGCGTTACCGACTGAGACGTTGCAACTGAACTTTTTAAATTTATCTATTTTGGTACGTGGTCGTGAATAAGTTATAAGCGCATAAAATACATGTTGTCATCGTGCATTTTTTACCCTTTTTTTAAATATTCATAAGGCAGATATTATAATGAAAATGTTGCAAGTAATGCTGAATAATTAAGAAAAGTGGAACTGTAATAAAACGTATTATGCTTAGCGATTTCAAAATCCTACGTCGGCTTTGATAAAAACTCATGAAGCTGATGATCCAACCCAATTATTATCTTTTAATTTGGGTTAAATGTGCAAATCAAAGCTAAACCAAGTATTTATGTAAATGTGTAAAATATAGGTAGTGATATCAAATGCTGGTTTAGATAACTGTTCTATATATATTTAGGGAGCCACGTGATTCCATTCATTCGCATATATAGGTACCCGAAAAGGCGCGAAAAGTGGCGAACACTTTTTCTTTTGTTTTTCGTCTGCCACATTCCTCCAATGTAAACGTCTTTCTTATTTATGAATAAATCGTGTGATATAAACATTAGAATTGCAAAAAGGAGGCTCTATGTGTGTCATTGGTGTTACGATTACTACGTCAAGAAGCAATTCAAAATGAATTTTCGCGCGGGACAGTGGTGTTTATAATCGATGAACATTCACTTTCAATATAAATAGATAAGGCCGTCCTATAAAGTAATATTAGTTTGATAGTCAAAGTTAGGTATCGAATTGAATTATTAATTTTTTTCTGTAAACAGAAAGTAAGTGCTATGGGTTGCGAATTTCTGCGACATAACCTGTTCATTCGAGTAGGGTTTTATTTACCTAACGTTAAAAGTTATGAAAAACTTGTCGGTTTGCTTGAATATATCGATACACGTTAGAAAAAAGTTATTTGATAATGTTGTAAGAAACTTTTCAAATGCTACTGTAAGGCTGAAAAGTCGAAAAGAAGAGGTAACTATGAAGGTTTTGAACGTTGCTGAGAAAAATGATGCTGCCAAAAACATTGCAGTACATCTATCGAGAAACACTTCTAATAGAGTAAGTCAATTATTTTTTGTTATAATAAATAATATAAAATTGAATTAATGGTTGAATTTTGCTTTGTAGAGGGAAGGTTTCTCAAAGTTCAATAAAGTCTATGAGTTTGAATATCGTCTGTGGAATCAAAATTGCAAGATGATGATGACTTCAGTTTCTGGACATTTGTTAGGTTTTGATTTTTCTGGGCACTACCGCAAGTGGTATAGCTGTTCACCACTTACCCTTTTTGAAGCACCTGTTGTAAAGCAATGTACAGACGATGATTATAAAAAAATACAGAGAACTTTAGAAAAAGAAATAAGATCTTGTCAGGCCTTGATAATATGGACTGATTGCGATAGAGAAGGAGAAAATATAGGTTTTGAAATAATACAAGTATGTCAAGCTATAAAACCTAATATACAAGTGTACAGGTAAGATATAATATTAATTGTAATTAATAACAACTGTATATAATTTATGTTATATTACTGATGTCGTATTCCAGAGCAAAGTTTTCTGAGATTACTCAGATTTCTGTTGACAGGGCTGTTCAGAATTTGGAACAGCCAAACAAAGCTGTTAGCGATGCTGTTGATGTTAGAAGTGAATTAGATTTAAGGATAGGTAATAAGATAACATATTTTATTGAAAATTATAATTTGACAATTTTTTGTTTATAAATATGATTATTTACATTTTTATGACTAATAGGTGCTGCGTTTACAAGATTTCAAACTATGAGACTACAAAAAGCATTTCCTAGGAACCTGGCAGATTTGCTTATAAGTTATGGACCATGCCAATTTCCGACATTGGGATTTGTAGTTGAACGTTTTTTAGCTATTGAGAGATTTGAACCTGAACCCTATTGGAAATTGAAAGTAACACATCTACAAAATGATCTTACTGTTGAATTCCGGTACATTATTAAAATTCTTTTCATATAATATTAACCCTTTTTTAGTTATACTTTGTGTAATTTAAAAAAACGATTTTTTTGGCACAGATGGGCACGGAATAGACTATTTGAAAAGTTGCCTTGTGAAATATTTTTAGATATATGTCAAGAAAATCCACTAGCCACAGTGGAGAAAGTTACGAGTAAACCTAAGAGTAAATGGAGACCTCTACCTCTTGATACAGTTGTAAATTTCAATTTCTCTACTCCAAACAATTAAAATATTAATATTTTACTAAAATATACCTCACTGAAATGTTATTAAATACCTTTAGGAACTAGAAAAACAAGGTTCGCGCAAGCTGCGTCTCACCGCCAAAGAGGTAATGAAGACCGCCGAAAAACTTTACACACAGGGCTTCATCAGCTATCCTCGTACCGAAACCAATATATTCCCAAAGGAGATGGATCTAACGCCACTCGTGAATATGTTGACACCGGAACACTTGCCTTGGGGCAGATTTGCACAGAGAGTTCTTCAAGACGGAATAACACCCCGGCAGGGCAAGAAAAGTGATCAGGCCCATCCCCCCATTCATCCGACAAAATTCACGGACTCTTTGACAGGTAACTATTTTAAAATACAAATGTTTACGTAAATGTAGTAAACCATGACAATTTTTCCTTTTTCTTGCGAGTCTAACTTTCTCACATTATCTTTAAAATTAAAAATCAATATTCTTGTAAAGTAATAGATTTACTTGCCTAAACATAAATTTTATGATATCTTGAAATCATTCAGGAAACGAGGCACGACTGTACGAATACGTAGTCCGTCACTTCCTTGCCTGTCTATCGAAAAATGCCGAAGGCTTCGAGACGATCGTAGAAATCGACATTGCAGGTGAGAAATTTCTTACAAACGGTCTTCAGATTGTCGCCAAGAACTACCTCGAAGTCTACATCTACGAAAAATGGAATGCCAAGGAGATACACATTTATGAACTCGGCCAGACGTTCGATCCGACGTCGATCGAAATGGTCGAAGAGACGACATCGCCGCCGAACCTTCTGACCGAGGCTGACCTTATTGCCCTTATGGACAAGCACGGTATTGGTACGGATGCCACGCATGCCGAGCACATTGAAACGATCAAATCGAGGCAGTACGTTGGTCTGAAAGACGAAAGGTATTTGATTCCTGGGAAGCTGGGAATTGGCCTGGTGATGGGATACGACAGGATGGGATTTCAAATGTCCAAGCCGCATTTGAGAGCAGAATTGGAACACGACTTGAAACTGTGAGTTTTAATAATTTTCCTAGATTATTTTCAACTAAAATAGATGATAAATATTAACATTAAAACTCTGCAATAAATATAAATTCGATTTCAAAATTATTCTTACATACTTATAACTTATCCGGTATCGGTCATACAATCTTTTACACTTATAATACATGGAGTTTTGTTCCTAAAAGATATTTATTTTTCTTTTACAGAATCTGCGACGGTGTGAAGCAACCTGACGAAGTTCGCCAGCAGTTTATCGACAAGTACCGCGAAGTATTCCGCCAAGCGATGGTCAAAGCGAATATGCTGGACGGTGCTCTATCCGAGTATCTGGACGAGAGACCGGTTGAGTTACAGGAAGCTGATATGCCAGCGCCTGTAGAGGAAGTACCCGTACTTAAGTGTCCCAAGTGCAACTCCAACATGGTGTTAAAAACCAAGCGTCAAGGTAATGGCAAATACATTGGTTGCACGAACTACCCGACCTGCAATAATGTTATTTGGTTTCCTGAGGGTGTTGAAGACGTTGAGGTTCTGGATGAGCGGTGTGACAGAGTATGTTAATTTCCGAAGATATTTCTTTATTTTTTTATCATAAAGGCTTACGTTATTTTTATTTTTGATATTCAATTAATTTCATTTCATTTGTGCAGTGTCCAGAGCACGTATTACGAAAGATCAAAGTAAAACTGACACGCAACGCATTCCCGGTGTTTGGCTCGTCCTACACGTCCTGCGTGAGCGGCTGCGATTCGATGTTCAATAATTTGATGGGTATAAGGACGCAGTCGGTTCGCCGAAATACCGGTAACGACACTGGTTATGAAAGTGGCACCTCGTCACGTGCCAGTAGCGCATCCCGGGCGTCTACCACATCTGGGAGAAGTCAGTCAGCAACGCCAGCGGCAAGAAATCGGAGTCAAAGTAGCAATAATAGTGCCAGCAGTAGAGGCGGTAGGACTCAACAGAACCAGAATCACAGCAACAACAGGAGCAATAACAACGGTGTTTCTGGATCTTCGTGGAGTAGCGGTAATAATTCAAGTGGGTTTGCATCTGGCGACAACCAAAGTCGAGGAAACAAATCGTGGAACCAAAATCAGAATCAAAATAAGGGTAGTAGTTGGAGTGGGCAGAACGCCAATACAAGTATCAATAGCGGGACGAGTAATAATACGAACAACGTTAACTGGAGTGCCGAGAACACCGGCGAAATTATGTGCAACTGCCACGAACCCGCCAAGCAGTTGACGGTGAGGAAAGATGGGCCAAATCAAGGTATACATTTATCTCTACAACAAAATCTTTTGATAAAAATTTTCAACTTTGGACTATACTCATTTCACTTTCCTCGCAGGAAGGACATTTTACAAATGTGCTAAACCGGCGGGCAGCGACTGTAATTTCTTCCTCTGGGGCAACGAGGGGGATACAAGCGGTAGTGGCAGTGGTGGAGGAGGAGGAGGAGGAGGAGGAGGAGGAGGAGGTGGTGGAGGTGGAGGTAACTCCCGCCCCGTATCTGCTGCTCAACGACCAGCACCCTCAAATAACTCCTGGAATGTGCTTTCGAACAATTCTTGGGGCGCACCGCCGAGTAATAGAAACAACCAAGGTGCCTCTGGCAGCAGACAGAACTCATCGTTCAACGTGTCTGGCGATTGGGATGACGGCGGGGGTAGTTGGAATGGCGGCGGAGGTGGTTGGAATGGTGGCGGAGGTGGTTGGAACAGCGGTAGCACCGGTGCCAGTGATGAAATTATGTGTAATTGTGGAAATCCTGCCAAAAAGTAAGAAAAATTTCCAAAAAAAGTTTTTTTTCTGTCTTTTTTGTATCTAGATGATTTAAAGCAGTATGTTTACAATTCATTAGACCCATAAAATATTCTATTACAACCAGTTTGCATTTCATGTTTATCTAATGTTTTCCAGGTTAACAGTGTTCAAAGAAGGTCCAAACAAAGGTCGACAGTTTTACGGATGCCCGCAAGGTGCTAGTAGTACGTGCAATTTCTTCCAGTGGGCAGAAGACGGAGGCGGTGGCGGTGGTGGTGGTGGTGGTGGATGGGGCGGAGGAGGAGGCGGAGGCGGTGGTGGTGGTGGCTGGGGCGGAGGAGGAGGAAGAGGAGGTCATGATGACGACAGTTGGGGTGGACCCCCGAGTCGTGGGAGAGGCCGTGGCCGTGGCCACGGTGGAGCGTCCGGAAGCGGCGCCTCAAGCAAGGCCCGCAGTATTACGGTTGGAGGTAATACGAAACGGAAATGCAGCGTTTGCGGAGTGGAAGGTAATGGCTTGTGTGAAGTAGTTTTTTTCAGAAGGTGAATGAGTTTGCTTAGGTTGCTGAGTTTTTTTTTTATGTTACAGGTCATACGAAGAGAACGTGTCCCAACAACAATTGAACTCATTTTGAACTTGTTACAGTCTTTTTTTTTTATAAAAGAAAAATGTTGTGAAGATTTCGATCATGTTTTTAATAACTTATTTATTTATTAGATAGATATTTGTAAATATTATACAAACGTCAGTCCTGAGCTCTCGAGCCGTTTTTAATATTTGAGATAATTGTGATATGCTGTCTGAGACACAATCATGAAATATAATAGAGTACAATTAAGTGCGTTGTTCGCCAGATACATCACAACTAGAAATTTAAGAGACATTGTATCGGTAGATCAAGTCGCGACTCGTTTTCCAGTGTAAAGCTTACTTCTCAAGCTTTCAAGTTCCTCCTTGTGTAGGCTAGCGTCAGCAGTTGCTTGTGTCAACTGAAAGCAAAGGAAAATCGTTATATAATTGATAATTTTTTATTTTTTGAGGAAACAATTTTCTATGTAAAATAAATAAAAAAATGTTGGTAATATGCATTTTATAAGTGCATTTGTACATTAAAAAGTGTTGATTACCATATCTAATAAAAGTTCAAATTTTATTTTCAATAAGTTATTCTCTTCCTCGAGTTTCCTAACTTCCTTCTTCAATTTTTCATTTTCCTTATAAGTTCCACCGATTTTTCCAGATTCTGAAAAGCGACATGCGCATTTTATCTAAATATTTATAAACCTTACATGCACATATATATTTCGAAAATGTTTACCTGGTACCCATAATCCACCATCGAATACTGCCTGTTGATCGCCAAGGCATATCCGAATTTCTCCAATATTTGGGCCAAGCTCCTTTTCAATTCTCTTTGGACTTAAGTCTTTACTAGCTAGTGATACTGAAGCTTTTCTCGTTGGAGTCTTTTTCGGCGAGAATGAAGTCTTGTTTAACCAGTGTGGCATCTTTATCATTTTGATTAATATTTCTTTTCCTATAAAGAACAAAAAAATCTAATTACGTAAATTTTATAATAAATTGGAATCATATTAAAAATTTAACACATACAATAATAATGCTAAGATTAAAAAGCATTTTTTTTATCACCTCTATTTGGAAGTGCAACAACTCTGCCAAGGAAACGTCAACACATGCCTCGTACCTTCGAGCCTCCAAACACCATTAACTCAGTTATGATAACACGCCGCGAAAACACAGCATTACATTAAATACACTTATGCAACGAACGATAACAACAAGCTGTTCCGAAACGGCCGACCGAAAACAAAACGGAATAGAGAAAGAGAGAGAGAGAGATTCAACCAGCCAGACAGCCATAGCACGCGTCGGCTGCAATGCACTCACGCGTTTTGTTTACAAATTTCGAGTTGGCTGGTAACCGCGCGCTAGCGCAATCTGACGCATGTATATACGTATATACCTTAATATATAGTGCGACAGTTTGACACACACATATATATATATATATATATATACATATACGATGTATAAATATACATCACCTGCGCTTTATAGCTTGCGGGCGCGTATGATGGGCGGCGCCAGCGTCGGGGTGATAAAGTCGTCGTCGTCGTCCGCGCGCTGCTGCTGCTGCTGCTGCGCTTTATACTCCCCCATCGTCATCTCTCGCTCTGTCTCTTGCGCGCGCGGCGGAGGAGTACTGGGCAGTTTATCTCCATGGGCGGACGGTGATAGACAGACGTTCAGTCCTCGCGTTCTCGTCTCTAACAGCTTCCAGTTTTTCCCGAAAAGTGTGCATATAGGAGTAAAATAATCATCTTGCGCTCGCGCGCGCTTATGTACTGTGCACTAAACTAAAGTGTGCGTGCGCGCGTGAGAGTGTTTGTGTATATGTGTGCGCCGTAGTGATTCACTGATAGTGGTTTGGGGTGTGAGGAGAGATAGAAGAAGAAGAAGACACCTGGTGCTAGAACAGTTGCTCTACCCTACCCCCCGAGGCTCGCGGGGGCGTGATTTCGAGGTTATTTTTAGAGTCGACGCTCGCTTTCTCTCTCGTCTTTCCTGCTTTGTGAACATGATTGTTCCCTAGCCAGCACTTTTCCTTTGTTTGGCATCTCTCGCGAGGCAGAGAGAGAGGGATATAATAGGAGATCTCCGAAAGCGTGCGTTTAGACACATGTGGGCACCACCAGGGCTTTCCACCGAGTCAGCCTGAACAAAGAAGATTATGCGGATTGCCTAACAGTTGTTTCAGGTAATCATCGAACCAGCTGAGCACAAATACAGCAACTAACTCTCCTTTTGATCTTGATAGTTCTACTTGCTAGTACCACTTTTGCTGATGTAGCTGTGTACTCTTGAGAGGGGGGTGGGGGGTTGATGATACCGTGTGATAGCAGCAGTATGTGTGTATATTAGCATTAAGGGGGATCCATTAATTATGGGTAGTAAGGATTGTATCTGCTGCTGCTGCTGATGATGATGATAATGATGAGAGACATAAACAGTAGAGTAGAAATTATTTATTGCAAGCTGTAGAGTTTGTATAGATTGTTTACATTTTGATGCAGTTATTAATAAAGTTTAGGAATTATTAAAAATTTAATTTGTTGTAAAGAAAAGGTAGCTTAGTGTAATATAATTAAAACATAGGCTTCTGCATTACAATCTTTATTAACTTGTGTTTGAAATTTCACTCATTGTGGTAACAACAGAAGCTCTATTTCAGACTTGTAATAAGATATTAGAACCAGATATTCAATAATTTTTCATCTCCTTTTATTGTCACAGTAGAATAGTATGAATGAAAGAAAAGACTGTATACTATTTATGTCTTTACCTAATAATACACTTTCAACTCTAAAATATCTCTGAAATGGTATTTTTAAAATATCTTCAAAGATGATTTATTCAGTAGCATTAAAGAAGCACTATATAGAGGTAGCATGAAAGATATTGCAAATAAACTTTTCTGTATATCTCTCTTTAAATCCTTTTATATTCATTTTAATACAATAACTATTGTAAAATAATAATGTAAAGTAGTATTTATTTTGATATATATGTATCAATTGTATTTTTAAAAGCATGGCTTTTATTTTTTAAATCAGGCATAAATCAGGACTATAATAAAACTTTACATACTTTTTATGTACACATAAAAATGATAAATTTTTTCATCTATTTTTAAAGCTGCTTATATCTTTATAAAATCTGTCAGTAATATTTATAAAAAATAACTTTTTTACATTATTGTTTATTAAGCTTATATTTTAAAGAATAATTTTATCATCAAATTAAAGTTTCTTTTTTAAAATATTTAACAAAATGAATTTTCATATTCTAGTCAATCAACAATTTTTTTTTTTTTTTTTTTTTGTAGAATTATTTTCCTTATAGGCTATCAGTAGAACTAATTGTAGATTAACTAGAAACTTTGTGTCTGCTCATTAGGTGCTCTGGAACAGTAGATAGTCAGCTGTGACTTCTTTTTTGCTGTACAAGTATTTCTATGATGTTTTCATCAGGTCTTGGCTGTAATTTGTCGTTTCCTAGCTGCCTTGGTCAACATCACGATAGTGAAGAGTTGATCCCAAAAATGGCTCGTGAGC
Source organism: Torymus texanus (assembly GCA_036873485.1). Lineage (NCBI taxonomy): Eukaryota > Metazoa > Arthropoda > Insecta > Hymenoptera > Torymidae > Torymus > Torymus texanus. Next base: position 1,152,728 of record JAYJLV010000027.1, on the reverse strand, counting down.
CGATTACGCTTAATGTATACGATATGGTGAGAATAACAAAAAATAGTTTATGAATTCTTACAATTAATTTGATGCTTCTTTCAATGTTAAAAATTCATTTTAGTACTGGATTAATGAATACACAACTCCAATGGGTTTAGGAGTCTTCCATTCTGGTGTTGAAATTTATGGAACTGGTATGTTATTTCATTATTTATGTTACATAAATATTTGATAAAAGTACACACAATAACATCAATTTTCCTTTACTTAAAAATTTATCAACTGTGTTAGATTAGAATTTGAATAGTAGGCATGAGTCATCTAAGTATCTATTAAAACTGATGAATCATATTTACCTATAAACCTTTAATTTTCAATTTCAAAGAAATTTTTATTGTTTATTTCATTGTCTATATTATGACTAATTCATGTTCAATTCTAAACATTTTAATTATTTAGTATCAATGACAAATTATTATAAAAATTATTTATTGATAAATAAATAAATAAATTTTAATGCGTTTCTGATATTTATAACATTTAAAATTTGTTATTGTAGAATATGCATATGGAGGTCATTCACTTCCAATGACTGGAATATTTGAAATTCCACCAAGAACTGCTGAAGAATTAGGAGAGCAATTTAGATTTAGGTGAGTGAGATCCTATAATAAATTATTGATTACTGGATCAGAATATAATTTAAATATTTTTTTAGGCAATCCATACATATTGGTTATACTGATTTCACTGAAGAAGATGTTTCAAGAATAATTTTAGAACTAGGCAAAGACTTCAGAGGAGATCGTTATCACCTAATGAATAAAAACTGTAACCACTTTAGTGGCCAATTTACTCAGGTATGCTTACTAAATAATCAAATAAAAATATAAATTTATGAAAATGACTACAATTAATAGAGAAATCTATAATCTAGAAATAAAAAACTTAATTTGTGTTAATAAATTATTATCAATAGTTTCTATTGTAATTGATAAGTCATTAAATTTTAAGATAATAGTAGCCCCAACTCTCAAAGCATTTTATCTTTTATCATATAATTGCTTTGAAAAATCTTACTTATGAAAATTTAATCAGCCATTTTTCTCATTCTCATCTTCATACAATGATAATGTAATCATGTTCATAATGATTTGCTCATGTTAATTTATACTCATTTTACCATATTCAATAACAACACCTTTATAATTTTTCTTAAAAACAATTTTTCTCAAAAGATGCAAACTACATCTTTCTGCTTAAGAAAGGTCCTATTAAATTTTTCCACTTTTCCTGTAGATACTCTGCGAACAGGAGATCCCTGGCTGGGTGAATCGGCTCGCTTACTTCAGTTCCTGCGTGCCGTTCCTCCAGCGCTGCCTGCCGAAGGAATGGCTGACACCGGTCGCCCTCCAGCACTCCATCAGCCACGTCAGCCACAACGAGAGCACGCCACCCTCGGAGTCATCCTTATAACATACGGAGCAGCACCAGCAGGCTCACCGACGCTACCGTCGCCGCGGCGATCCCCACGACGACGAGGATGATCCTTACGAGCTCGACGGCGAGACGTCGTGCAGTAGGAGCCACACGTTCTAGCGTTGGTGTGCGCGCTGGTGATGCGCGAGGCCTGACTAATGTGCGCGCCCCCGGCTTATATATTCGGGCCGCGAGTGTCGCGGGAAATGGCAGTAAGTTACCACCACCGGACGCCGGGTCCTTGTCCCCGTGAGGATTGTTAAGCAACGACGACGACAAGGACGACGACGACCGAAATTAATACATACATATATATGCATTGATATACAAAATTATTAGTTAGATACGTAGTTGTGATTTGTGTAGATTGTTCGTCGTTTTTTCATCGTTAGGTTGTGCAGGTTTAAACAAAATACATATATATATATAATTTCTCTTGTCGTTTTGAAAATTATTTAGTAGTGAGCTTTTAAAAGAATGTTTAAAGAATAGGAACTTCGGAACTAATTATGTCAAATTAAAGTGGATTAAAGTAACCTACTGCCATTTCGTTTTGTTAAGTATAAATAAATAAAGCCTAGGATTCGCGAAGGCGTTGTATAGATCTTGAAAATGGGAAGAATTGCAAGATCGTAATGGTTGATTGAGAACCGAGAGAGAAATGCCTTCCTTGTAACATTACTCTTATACATTTAGACAGTGATAAAAAAAAAAATAATTATAAATATATATATATATAAATATATGAATATAGCAAGTAACTTGTTGGTAAATGCAATTTAAAGCAGTAAAAGTTGAAAAAATGCAGAAAAAGTAATGACAGATATAGAGCATTGCCTAAAAATCAAACCTTAAGAGGAGACTGAGAAAAAAAAATAAAATTTGTTTAATGATGAATGTAAATCTTAAAAAAAATTTGTCATTCTCAAATAAATTTCAAATAAATTAAACATTATTTGAATGGCATCTTGCACTTCTCCTACACTGTCTTGTTTTGAGAATCATAATTTTTATTGAGAGTAACGTTAGATTTTTATTAAAAAATATTATCATGTCGTGGTTGAAACACTTAGCATTTGAAATTGCAATATCATGTTGTCTCTTACTGTTATTTTTTCTTATTAAAAGTATGGTGTGAAATATCTTATTTAGGAATAAAAAAGTGCAAGCTTGTTACTTTTCTAAAATATTTTCAGTTTAAAAACGTAATTATTGTGCTCGAATTCGAAGTGCTGTATAAATAATGAGCCAGGTAGATATTTGACCACAGGATGAACAAAAAGTAATCAAGTACTTGTACTTGTGTTTACGAAAATTCAGTAAATTAAAATCTGAAAGTTCTACATTTTTAAACTAATGTAAAATAGTTAAACATTTTAATATATTGTTTCAAACATTTGTGTACAACTAAATAGCAAAGTAATCTTGATGAGTATGCTTACTTGATAAAAAGTATTTCAAATGCGTTTTCAACTACTTTTTCAAGCGATTGTACTCGAAAGCAGTAAAAATTTTTGTATTCTTCGGGAACACTTTAAACGAAGGATATCATTTTTAAAATTGAGAAAATAATAGATTTTACTACAAATATGACTAAAGTTCAATTAGGCGTGACAAATAGTATCCCAATTAGCTTCAACGGGAACACACAGATTTTTGCTGCGTAAAAAAAAAATTAAAATATTATCCTTTTTGTCTGTATAACATAAAATTCATCGTATAAATTGTTCGATTTATTAAGATGTGTATTCGAGTACTTGTACTTGTATTATAATGGTCGCCAAAAATTACGTCTTTATCCAGCTCTGAGTGTAAATAATATCCTCAAGTCACTATCGGCTATACGGTACTCAATAAAAGAAGATAATAAAAATCTCCAAATTCCATGAAAAAAAAAGAAATGAACGAAAGGGAAAAAGGCATTTAGCAAGCTTTGAGAATAATAGGAAAGTTCAATAATCGAACTCTCGCCCGCGCGCGTGCACACATCGCGACCGCATTCATCGTACTCTTTATAGGCGCGTACCGATCGAAGTACCTTAGGGAATGGGTTTCTGCGAATATTCATTTTGTATACCGTTGTATCTCATACACACATACTCACGTACATATATATACATACACTTCTACACATTCATTCATATATATACACAATAAACGATAATGGCGCGCTTGTAAAAAAAGGAAGAAAAAGCTAATCGGGCAGCTATAGCTATACGCGAGTCGTTTCAATCTTTTAATCGATATTAGAGAGAATTCGCGTTCCTATCCCTGCTCAGTATATATATATATATATACCGCAGCTCCTTTTATTTTCGAAACAGTTGCAGCGTAAGCACATATATAGAGCTGTGTGCGTTGAAATCCGATGCGATCCGCCAATGATTATAATACCCATCGATTGCAAAAAACCACGCGAGCGTTTATATACGCAGAAAGATTGCGGACGAGTATATATACATACATATATAAACACACGCGGCAAGGAAATAAGCTGTGTCGTGATCGCCGCCAGTTTAGCACAACCGCGTGCGCGCCATCGATTATACACTATTGTACACCAGCGGTGTGGTAGCCGCAGAGGTGAAACCTAATGTCGCGCGATCCCGCGATACGTGCATTTATTATGTATATCTCGCGACGAGCGAGAGAGAGAAAGAATGACGAGATACGGACAAAAATGAAAATCCAATCGTAGGTAGAACAAATTTTTTACGTATACATAAAATAGAT
>JAYJLV010000027.1:1122859-1148434 GCA_036873485.1 Torymus texanus | reverse complement strand
TATATAGTTCATTACCAAAGTTAACGACGAAGAACGCTGAAATGTGTGGTCGTCGACCCCCGGACCGCCACTCGAGGTTCCGACCGCGAGAAGTATATATATATATATATATATTAGTAGTACGCCGGAGGGCGGACGGCGGTTATAATTGTTATATGAGGGACGAGAGAATTAGGGAGAGACGGGAGTACGCGTATATATATAAATATGTAGGTAACTCGAATGGCGATTTTTAAAGAGAGCTCGTTTACGATGCTGAAGATACGCAGTTGCGATATGACGACGCTGGCACTTTCTAAGATCTTTTTTCTTTTTCTTTTTTACACATAGTTTGGTTGTTTCTACAATGGAGTTTGTTTTTTTTTATCTTGTGAATTTTGTTCGACAGGCCTAATTTTTTTTACGCGATTTACAATGTGACTGACGAGTTAACAGTGATGTGCCGACTGCAACTGTATTATATTACATTTGTTTTTAAGTCGAGGTTGAGTTGATTCTTTTCTTTTTTGTACGAGGTTGATATACGTGTTCGGTATATGTTCGTGCGGACTTAGAAACTGCCAACGTCGACTCGTATATAATACTTGTGCTCGACTTGGAAAACGATTGTAATCTTATATGAACATCCGACAGAGATTTATAGATAAATTTTTAGTGCCAATCTCGCAGCGTCTGTGAAATTATATATTGCTTCATTCTTTTTTACAAATGATGATTCTTTTTTTTATATCAGCGTACTTGATTTTTAAATTTTGTCTTTCAATATATATATATTCTTAATTTTAATCGAATTTATATATATATAGGTTTTACTCGAAGCAGTGATGAAACCTTGCGTTGTGATTTCTTATAACGATCGACGAGACTATTTCGTTGCGATTTCGCTTTCATTTCCAGAGCACACAAATATATAGATATATATTATATATAAAGCATCGACACGGTCGGTCGAGGCTTGTGTCGAGCGAAGTACAATTGCTGCACTCGTGCGATTTATCCTTGCGTCGGCGTGTGTACTATACGTATATACAGACGAGCGATGTTGTTGTTCGCGACGCTCACGCGGACGTTGAAAAATTGCGTTAACGAGACACAGAATCAAATTGAACAAAGTAAAAAGCGTAGAAGCGCCGTAGTTTTAATTGAATTCTGAGGTGTTTTATTAAATGAATTTGCGGTTACCTTCTTATACATGCATCTCGTCTCAAATGATTTATCCGCGCGTCAAATGCCATTTTTTTCTTCCCGTATGGTATGTAGATGTATAAAACGGCACAAAAACAAGTGTATGGTAGACACAGATTTGTAACAAGTCCGATTATTTCGTTGCGATGAACTCTCCACAAATCTCCTTGTCAAAGTGTACAGTGCATTCGTTTTCTCCGAACTTCGCTCCGCCAAAAAAAACTTATATCCAAATAAACTAAACGGTTGAAAAAAAAAATCTTAGATGAAGGAAAAAAATTAAATGTGTTTTCGTAATATCGTCAGTTCTCTGCCTCGTTAATATATTACGATGTTCTCTCAGTATTACAAAAATGAGACAAAAAAAAATGAGAAAAAACAAAAAGAACTCTTATACTTTGATTCTTCGTTGCGAACACACAATACATATTATACATATATATATATATATATATATATATATATATAGGGATTTTCGTTTTTATGTCACGCGCACACAAAGGTAATCGATTGATCCAAATCGAATTTATAGCGACTAACCGAGTATTATAATATATTTACCAGAAGATTTATGTTTTCTTACAATATGTGCATGTATTTGCATCCGATGAGTGATGATGAAATAAAATATAAGGCATGAGTTTTTTATCGAATGCGCCACTGTGTCGTCATTTATCTCTTACCTTGAACCTTCTTAAACAACATGCGAAATTGTAATTAACCGGAATCATGCTAATTGCTTTATGGAAATGAATTCTCAGTAGCACATGATATTCTCTTGAAACTACTTTTCCATTGTTTATTTTGATGTGGACTTAGTAGAGTGTGCTTAATTTATTCAGAACTTTCACCGAGATGCTAATTGAACATTAGGTAGTATTATATCCATTTGAAAGCTTTTTAGATTTATCAAAGATAAGGTCATGATCATCGTAATTATACTTATGCATTTCATAAAACAATCATAGCTACGAATATGAATGAATAAATCATTATTTAAATATTAATTTCAATTAAAATTTAAGCGAGTAGTTTATTTTCAGGTACATTATATTTTTAATAATTATAACATTATTTCGACCTCTCATTCAGGAATAAAAATAAAAGTGATATCAAGGTTTGCAATAATAATAAAATCGATATAAGAGAAATCAACTCTGCGTTTTTATTATTCCAGCTATTTTTGTATAATCAGTTCAGATACATTGTTATAATTCTTGCAAATACGATTACAAGACGTTACAAATAAAGCTCTATGTAGATTTCCTTTCTCATTGTTGCAGATTGACGTCGAAACATCCCGTTAAATATTCCCCCTTATATACTTTTTTTTGTCATCGTCTCTTATCTCCCGTACGTTCGGAACATGGCAAAAAATCTTTTCCCCCCGCTACAGTCGTGTAAAATGCCAAAGAATAGTATATTCGTTAAATTGCACGCACTTTTAATCCTATCATTTTTTTTTCTTCGTTTTTCTCGTTTCGCGTAGTAAATGCAAAATTGACCCGATTGACTATAATGTTTCCCTTAAATATGTTTACGTTTCGTTTGTCCCCTTACATATCATCGGCTTCTTTCGCCTCCAACGTACGCGCACTATCGCGTCTCGGAAAATCAAAACAAAAAGAAAAGAAAGAAAACGAGCTGTCGCTCTCAAATACCTATTTCTCTCGTTTTTTTTTTCTTTAATAAATACGTCGCAATTGATGCACGAATGTTACATAAATAAAACGCTATATGTACCGCATCGTCGTCGCACAATTGGTATAAATTATTCGATGAGGCGCTACGATGATCTACACACATTCAAGAAGAGAACGGCGAAAGAAAATGCAGAAGAGTATAACAGAGATGGGGAGGAGTCGTGCGAAAAAAGAGAAGAAAAAAATATCGAGTCAGCTTGCAAAGCTTTTTACGACGGCGGAAATTATGATTCTTAATATATCTTTTCCTAGACTTTTCTTCTGTTTCCGCTCAACCTGTACGCGACCTTATCCTAACGGAAAGACGCAAATTTATAATAATTATTACAATAATTATGCAGTTGCGTGGTTTTTACAGTGAATTATAAATTATTATTATAATTATTATATAAGTAATTTGCAACATTGTATCCCGTGATACGCAAGTGTACAGGATTAGACACACTCTATATAGCAAGAAGGGATCTAAAATCAAATTTTAATTGCGTGGTGAGAAAATTGTTTTGCAATGTAGTTCAGTGGTGTATAAACATTGCAAATGCTTGTGTATTTACAAAAACTTATGGAAGTATACACAATTAAAGAATTTTCTTTAAGGGCACGTATTATCGTATAAATTTTGTATAAATTTACTATTGTCAAAATATAAGTGACATGTATTTATAAATAATATTATTGTCAAGGATGTACAGGAATTAAATTTCAGGGGAAATGATATTTCGTTAGAAAAGTTATTTTTAGTCACAGTCTTTTCAGTCATATTTATGTAAATTCTATTCAGATCAATAACTAATTTGAAATTTAAAGTCAATTGAATACACGTCAATTTTATTTTGACAGTGAAATGAAAAATTTGCATATGTTCTTTGTGAATTTAGATTGACAAAATATATAAAAGATAAATAAAGCAATAAAAATTTTCTATTATACTTTTTATTTTTGATTTTAGAACCCTCACATGATAACAATGACGGAAGATAGATCGGAGTACAAATCCTTTCGGATGAGCACTTAATAACATGAACTTCAAATGTCTTTAGGTTGGATTCGCAATATATATATTATGTAACCGATAATTTTTCATCTCTCTCATATTCGATATTATGCGTAGCACTGCTGACGTCCGAAACGCTTTTCTTACACAACAGTACCGATTGCTTTCTACAATTTCCTCTCGTTTCTTCTCTTACTGCGCATGCTTTTTCACTTACAACTTTTATAATCGAGTTTCTATTATGTCTACGATCTTCTGTTCTAAACGAATCGATAATGATAAAACTTGTATAATATTGCTTGATCTACAGAAACGAAAGTAGCATGGGTTTGCACAAAGTTTACATAATTAAAAATGACGAACATCCCAGTGCTTATTACGCCAAAAGGGTATATAAACAAAAAATATACAGAGCGTTAAAAATTACGGCACGTTTTCGATACAAAAAAATAAAAAACAAACAAAAATAACTTAAAAATACTTGTGGACACAGGTATACCTTGTCAATGACATTACCAACAAAGCATAGAGACTCCCTTTTTATCGGTCATGATTTGTAAAAAAATTTTGTAAAAAAATGCTCAGAGCAACTCGTCGATATTCGAATATACAACTATACATCGCAAAATTCCTGTGTCCAATATAAACTCTATTTGCACATTATGGATTAAAATTTTTTTTCTCACTACAAAATCATAGAAAATAAAAAAAATGATTATGCATTATATCACTTATATTTTTCTTTTAGTATCTGCGAAGAAAAAAAGAAAAAACGCTAGTATAGCGGTGAAACTTTAATTAATTAAAGTTAAATCTCTCTCTTATGTCATGTATTGTCAGCTTCTGATAAACATTGCACGGTTCAAACTATATATCAATAGTACAATGATACAAACGCACGACGCACGTGATATTATTATTAACTTTACGAATTTTGACTGGCGTTACGACACGTCGTTGCATTGTCAAATGAGTTTTTGCTCTTTCGTGTTCTTTTTTTTTCTTTTTTTCGTCGATTTCATAGAAATAATCAATGACTCTTATACGCAATACCTTCATTTTTACCTCGAAAAAAGTAAGTAATATATATTCGTTTTTTATTTCTCTTTAATCCTTCAGTAACGGCGATTAAATACAGCGTCGGCCGCTTTAGATTAGTTCTTATTATACCTTATCTCCAAAGCTGATTGAATAGATTAAGTAGATAATTTATTGCTAAGTAATTTGACTGGGATCCATCCTAGAATTCCTTTTCCTTTTCATTCTCGCTCATATATACCCAATTTTCGATAATCAACCTTCGTTTTTGCATAGAGCACACGCGAAAAAAATACAAAATAAATTACTCAAAACGAGGAGGTAATGAAAATTATATAATTGTCAATATAATATTCGCTCCCATTATTAATTCACATGCTTTAAATATATAACTTATATACAATTCGTCGTCGTGCCACATAATAAATCTTTAAACTCATTTTCTTACAATTATTATTTTACACTCGAGCGCCAAAAAAAATATTAAAACTGATCATTGCAACCATTTTCATTATCTAAAGCCTGGGAGATGAACATATGTATATATACGGTAAATAATACTATCTCAATTAAACACCAAAATCTATAATATAGCATTTCAACGTGATTTCTTTCACTTAATTATAGAATATATTATTCAATAATAATATACTAAAAAATAGAGAAAAAATAATTCACAAGGTAATCGACGACATAATATAATATATATTTTCTAGTGTATACCTTTTTACATACTCTCTCTCCTTTTCACATTGACAATAAATGTATATAATGGTTAGTGAGCAGAAATGAGATGAAAAAATTTACAAAAACCGTTCGTTCGCCTCTAAGCGAAACCAGTCTCTCGTTTTTATTTTATTTTTTTTTCTCGTTAAAAGGTTATAGAAAAACGGCACGCTCAAAAATGGTATAGACGATATAAGCCTATACATAACTGTGTATATATTTTCCTCGCGCTCGTTTAAAGTCGGAGAAAAGTCACGTGTGTGAGTACGCGATCGTGTATGTATATATATACTATATAGGCAATATAATAAAATCTCGTCACACTCGCAACTGCAACTTCATTTTTTCTTTTTTCTCTTTCTCTCTTCTTTCTCTCATCTAATTAAAAATATGTATCAAGACTGTACATACAAGGTCAAAAAATTCTTATGGTAACTTTTCGGGTAAAAGATCGTGTATATAACGCAATATATAGGTCATCCTCTAAGAAAACGTTACCACGGCTGTATATAACCGAATTTTCTTTCTTTTTCCCGCAAACGTTCGCCGCTCTACGTACCAGCAAACGTTTGTATATGCGTGTATGTGCGCGAGCTCCGCAAATTACGCGCATAGTTGTAGGTTCTCCCTGTTCTTGGGCAGCCAAGGTGATGATGATATTTTAGGCCAGTGGGTAATCATTTCTGCCGTCGTGGTATTATGAATCGTAGGACGACGATCCGTGATCGTGCGCAGGACTGGGTGGTGTCGACGGGTTAGAGCTGTTGTTTGAGGCTATTGAATGTCGCGGACTACCTCCAGACACGTGTTCCTATTGTTTCAACATACAGATTGGTGATTTTAATATTTAGGTTTGATTAGCTTTACAACTATATCTTCAAGAGCTTCATAAATAAAATTTTTAAGCACATTTGAAATTCTAGGTTTCGTACAAGATCTTTACTTTCATAATTTTTTTTTCTATCTTTCTTGAATTTAAAAGTCGTATGTGGTTAAAATGTATAATTATTGAAGTATACCTTATCTTGTAGAGATGCAATACTTCCAAGAGAATGAGGAGTGTGTGATCGTAAGTGCAAAGATTCTGAATCGACTTGGTCCACAGGCGTACGTGGCAACGATGGTGGTGTAGCTGTTGGTCTCGGTGGAGCTGGTCCTCTTCTTGATGATGTTGAACCTAGTAAACAAATTTTCATATAATAAAAATAATTTAATAAAAATACATGTTGACTCAAATAACAACAACATAATTATGATAAGCTTATATGCGATGAAGTCACTCATTTTGTGGTCTTACCATTGTGAGGTGAAAAACCCGAGTTTCTAGGCATATGTGAACTTAGTCGTCGAGTATCCGAAGGCGGATGTCTGGGTGGCAGTGGTACTGGCTTGTTAGGGGGTGGTACTGAGCTGTAGACCTATAGCAAGGGAAGATTATAGTTTGGGTCAATTATTTCTTCAATTATTTAAATTAAACATAACGTATTTTAAAAACTTACTCGTTGTTGCTGCTGTTGTTGTTGACTACTGTGGAAATGCGCACTAGAATGCGATCCTGAGTATTGTTGTTGATCGGCTGTTTCTAGAGTCGTTGGCAAGTCTAGTAATCGTTGGATCTAAAATACAAATAAAAAATATATTAAAACATTCAAATATTTTAACATGAAAAATATTAAAATCTTTTAAAATTAACATACTTGAATGCCGTTACCAGGCCCCATGTGAGTGATGTGGTTGAAATTCGTTGGTGCTGATATCATTTTAGAACGTCGGTCAGTCGGGCGAGCAGCACGGTTACCTTCACGCAGCGAGAATCTCCTACGCGGTCTTGTTATTGGTCTACCACTTGAATCTAATGTTGCCAAATTCAACAATTCTCCTTAGATTGATAAAAAAAAAGAAAGCGTGAAAAAGCTGCTAAGTATAAATATCTGGCGGTTTGGCAGTATGAAAATAAAATTGAAACTTACGTTGATGTAAATTACTAAGGTATATAACATGCGGCATATCGTTGATTATACAGGTCGTGAGTGAACCTGATGTATTTAAAGGCTTGGCCTTCTTGACGTTGAGTGTTTGCAGCCAATCTCCTGACTGGCAATCAAACACATCAATGTGCGTATCACTATAAACTAATAGGTAGCCCTCACAATAATCTATAAGTAAAAAATCATCGTACATTAATTATTTGTATAGTCATCTAAATCGATCAATTCCTAATTTGTCACCGATACTTACTAACTGCTGTAGGATATGCTGTATACATGATTTCTCTGTCACGACTCTTCCTACCTTGAGTGTCTACGTACACGGCTAATGAGTAAAATGCTAGTAAAAATTCGCCGCTCTGCAATTCAATGCATCTGAAAGCGTCCAAAGCATTATATGCCAACAGATTCAATAGTGCGTTTTCCGGATGGACCAAAGCTGTAACAAAAATAACATTGATGTTTTAATTCTACATTACAGAAATAATTTAACGAATGCACTATAATCTTGTAGATACGTGCAAGTAGGGTGATGGTCCCCTGAAATACTGTATATCGAGAATCCAGAAGGATATCCGACGCAGAGACGTCCCTCCGCCATGACCTGCAGTGTTTGTGCATGACAAGGCAGCATCAGTTCGCGCACGCGTTTGTGTCGCGCCTTGGTACGCGTTATTTCGTATATGATGACTTGAGAAGCATTCTGAAATATATAGTTTCGTTTTAAAACGGTTCAATAACAGTGTCACTCTGCAATATTGAAAAGAGTTTTGAATGTACCTGTTTTTTAATAGCCACGCACAGACAGTAAGTTAGGGGACTGCGACGCATCACACCCGTGGTTAGGGTGATGCAGCCCTTCGTCTCCGCGACCTTGATCCACTCGACTTCATCGCCATCCAGGGCGCGCACCGGCACTAGACGCACATGCCGCTGCTTACCACTAAGTACCACGATCAGCTGCTCCTCCGTCACGTATTCTAGGAGGTGGATCTTCTTGCCCTCGCCCACCCTCGCGATTTCTGCGTGTAAAATAATGATTTTAATCGACGAACAATTTGCGTATTAATGATAATTTTGATGATTTTAAAGATGCTCACCACTACGATCTAAATCTAAACAAAACAGGCCTTCCTCGGTGCCAATGACTAGACGATCTGGATCGATAATTGCCCCCGACAGCACGTTCTTAATGACAATCAGCGACAATGTATTGTCCAGCAACTCTTTCGCACGAAATATCTTTGGGATAGAAGATTGAGCGGGTTAATTCAATGTTTTCAATTGATTGCAATGTTATGTAATAAGGGTAAAACATTATTAAACATAGTATTAAAAACGATTAAGATAATTAAGATATCATACGGTAGTATTAGGGAGATTATTCCTTTTCAAAATCCGGTGGAGTTCGCTCAAGGCCACTACCCATTTAGCTTTTTCACTCTCGGTATCGGCAAGCATTAACGTGTGATTCCGCAAACCAGGTGGTTCCAACAAAGATGTTGTTATCTAGTATACAAACATAATTTTATGAGAGCGACTTTTTTAAAAGGCAAACTACACACAGTTTTATTACTTTATTTTTTGTTCACAAAGCTAAATTATTTTTGTCTACTGAATTACGTATGTCTGAGTCAATACTTGATACTTTGGAGTTTGTTAATTATTCAGAACTTCACGAGTAAAAAATAAAAGACTTCTAAATTTAACTTATATTCATTGATACATATTTTATGGATATCTCGATGAAAAATTTTTTGTTTGTAATAATCAACAAATAGAAATTCGTAACATGTTTGTGTAGTATACCCTTAAGCGTTAATTAACAGAATTAATCGGATATTTGGAGGTGAGATAAATGTCATTTTTGTTTAATTCCTTTTTAGATATTTTAGATGAGACAACAGAGTCGTCTCGATTACAGCGTTATTTGTTGTTTTATTGTTGCTTAGTAAAAAAATTAATCAACAAAAAAGAGTTATAAATTTTTATTTCAACGCGAAAAGAAGATAGCTAGTCTCTTTTAACCATACGCTTTCTAGCTATTTCCTTTTCTCGCGTTGTATTCCTCGAAAAAAGCGTATTAATTTTATATAACGTCGTTGTGGCTCACTCACCCTAAATATACACGGAATGTCCTTCTTCGTCGCGTGTATGACGTCGGACTCGCGGACCGAACTGACGCTGAACTCCTCGTCTCGCATGTCGAGCACCTGTGAGACGTATACTGAGGGCATGGCATTGCGATCCGAGAGATCGTAGAGGAACAATTTGAAGTCGCAGACAACGACGAACTGGCGTACCCAACCCTTCTTCACGCCACCCATTTTCGGCACCTTCACGTAGCCCTCGTAGGCCGTGCCGATACCGCGCGTCGGGTCAATGCCCAACGGTCGTTTTGCTGAAATAGAATAATTGTCAGCAGTAAATAAGAGAGCATTAAATGGTAATTTTATTTCGTAAAGTACAAATGTAAGATCTATTAGCTGTAAAAGTACAACCTCTATCATACTATTCCTTATAATAGTAGATGGCTTTATACATTTTTATAATTAAAATTCAGTAAAATAAATAGTATATTACACAACAAGCGAGGTAAAGAGTTGGCCAGTCCAGAGCACGTGTAAATTGCCACCCTCGCCTTCGGCTCGGGTGGCAAACATGTGCTCCGGGATGGTCCTCTTTATCCCCATGTTGCGTATACTATTTTTCACCATACCCGGGCCGAAAATACCACATTCGCGTTTCGAAGCCGGGAGCGAAAGTGGTACTTTCGACCAGGGTATGGTGAAAAAAAAATTGTTTCTATTTTAAATTTATAATTATTTTTCCTGCATATTTAGTCTTCCATAAATTGATAAACCATTTTTTAAAGAAAAACTTCAATTATAAAAAGTACCGTTCTAATAATCGTTCAAGATCTTCCATATAGATACACATTAAAATAACCAAAACATCAATAACGATCGACTCACTTTGATCGTGGGGAACGGGACAGACCGAGGGCACCTTGTCGCAGCACTGCACGTGACAGGCGAAGCCGCAAACCTCGCAGACGACTCCCTGCCTGATGACGCCGACCATCAGACTTGTGCAATGGTTGCATTTGGTCGGACCAGAGAATGTGCGCACCAGGAACTGGTGAGACTTTGGTTTTGGCTGGAGATTAGTGTGGCCCTGCGACACCGCCGACGACTTGTTCAGGAGCTCGTGGGACAGTGGTGAGGTGGGATCCTGAAAGTTAATGAAAATTTTCTTAATATTACATTTGACAGGTGATTTTTTTAACATCATATTTGGTAGGAATCTTATTACAACACGACTAAGTTAGCAAGAGAATTAGTTTTATTTTTAGAAATAGTTGAGTAACAATAGTAGAGTCATTCTCAGGGATAATAATGTTTTATGACACGCTAAGAATAAATCGGAACTGATGCTGAGCTATTTAAATCATAAATTTAGAATAAAATTCACGTTTCTTACATAATGATGTATTCTTTATGTTTTGTTTTTAATGTAGCACTGGGTTAAAAATTTTGTTAAGGTCCGTAAAACTATTTAATAGATGAAGTATACATTAATAATAGACTATTAATATTACTTCGAAAGACAAACAAAAAGAATTAAATAAAATTCTTTGTTTTCATAATTTAAAAGATTATATTTTATAATTCCAACAAACTTAATTGACCGTTTGTTAAAAAAAGCGTTAAATTATTTAAAAAGAAACTAAAAATTTTTATTAAATTTTCCACTTATAACACAATTAACAACGAACTTCCGGAATCCAGGCACTTTTCCAAACCGCTTATAGCGTTAGCCAAGAAATTTCTTCCACTCTTCCAACCACCCAATCAATATCCTCAAACAGTATATCAAGCCCCACTCCCAAACTCACGCAGACCATCATATATATACTCACGATGCTAAGCTCGGAAAGGTTGCTCTTGCTGCTGGTGATGCTGGGCGCTCGGTTGTCCTCGATGTCGCCCTCGACGCTGTCGACACTGCCATGGCGTTGTGCCCCAGGATTGCCACCGCTTGCCGCCGCCGCTGCGGCTGTACCCTTGAGGAAGTGCTCCAGATACGACATCTGCGAGGTCGGCCGCTCCAGAACTGCAAGAACCATAGAACATTGTGGTGAGGATATTTTATACTTCTTTGTTTGTTTGTTTTTTTTTTTTAATTGTTTTTTGTAAGGGCGCGCACGTCACAAAAGTTGGTTAGTCAAAAAAAATGTCTCTGGCTGGGAGCAGATAACAAGGGAGAAGAGGATAATTATAAGAAGGGAGTTTGGTGTGTTAGGCAAATTCGTCAATTTGCACATGGGTCCAACACTCTATAATATATGGTAAGATGACAATGTGTGATTATATATATATATATATTTAGTTATTGATAATGCGTGTGGTATAATATTGTATTCTTTTTATGGTATGTGTATGAGTGTTTATAGATTGCAGTTATGTATAATTCTTATTTATATTTTTAGGCTCTAAATATTGGACCTATGAATCCACTTCACTGCAACTACGCTAGATTCTTTGTTATTATTATTACGTATTAAAACAGACAAGTTGAACATTAACATCACAGTTATATAGAGAATACTTTGTTCTTGATAAGGAAAAACGTGATCACAAGGTGAGGAAAGAACGTTTTCGTCGACTGAGATATATAATAAGTGCAGACAGTATGTTGCTGATGTTGTTTCAGTAATTAAAATGAAAGAAGAACGAGACGCGCTGTACTCGCTGCTGCGGTTCTTATCAAAAACTAATGTATAACAACGACAATTGATCTTGGCGGTGAATCATACTCTGCAAGCGAAAAGGCAACGACCCGTTTTTTTTTGCTTGTTGTATAGAGCTTGATTCACTGTGTAGCCGAGAACTAATTGTATCGTGATAAGAGTTTTGCTGCTTTCTTCCCTCGCACAACTATGTAAACGAACGCTCAGTCGAAGATAACGAAGTTTCCTTTTTAAACAAAACGTCAAAAAATATTCTACATCTACGTGAACAAAAAGAAAAATGTCAAGATGCAGTATCAGTCAGTATAAAATGCACGAGACAAAAACTGTGGTGCAATATCATATAGCTATTCCCGTCCAAGGGAATTTTTCTCCAGCATCATGGCAAAATTATCATACACCGTCGTAATCGTGGATTGCAAATTGTACAAGTACAGTAAGTGCAAATAAAAAAAAATTATATGACAAAACGGAGCAAATTGGAAAATCATGTAGAATAAACTTAACAGAGCTATGTTTCAGTAGATGTACAACAGAAAGTATATACGCGAGTATAATAATGAGCCCACGCGATATAAATAAAACTTGTTAACGACTAAAATTGTACAAATGATATAATCTATGATAAAGAAACGTAGAAAACTAACTTAAACAATACGATTCATTTCGATAAAACCATAAGTCTACGATAATATATATATATATATATATATATATATATACATTTTTTGTGTGTCGATGAACTATTAGTGGCATAAGAAACACCGCACAACACACAAACGCAACTCATGGTTCAAACAAGCATGCATAATAGAAAACCACACTACTCAAAACTCGCGAAATCAACACACACACACGCACACAAGAAAAAAACTACATAATAATAAGTAGCGTATAAGTATTTTCACACCTCTCGATTCTCATCGTGAGAGCTATATAGACACATATATATATATATATATATATATATATATATATATATATCTTTGTATCAAGACAATATATAAAAGAAGGTAGTGGTGGTGGGGCGTATATAAGTCGACGGCATAAAGTGTTATTTTCGCTTCACACGCCGCGCGGCGCGCGGTTATTCTCGAACTCGCGCTCTTCTCGGCCGCGATAACGCGCAGTATAAGTATAAGTGTAGCGGAAAAGGGCGCGCGCGCGTGCGCTTGCATTGACGTCTATATACGTAGAAACTGTTTCGTTTATAACATTTTATATATATTGAAAACATAGCGCTGCGCTGAAGGAAAAAGAGAGTGACACATATATATATATATATATATATATATATATATATATACACACACACACAGAGACGATGCGAGTGTATCATACGGCAGCCCCCGGAGACATACGTCGCTACGCGGAAAGTGTGAGGCTAGTGCGATGTCGGACGTGAGCGCGGTCACACGTAAGTTTGCTTTTTTTTATTTTGGTTGCAGATGATACAGCGTATAAAGTTTATTATTTGTATTGGATAATATAACAGTGATGGTTATATAGTGAATGATATAGGTGTATATTTATATTTATGGAAACCGTATAGTGATGATGTTTACGTTTGCGCGCGCAAGTTGATTTGGAGTTGCGCGAGTGCTACTGTGTATGTGTTTTGATATCCTCCGGGTTGGCCGGCCGCGTATTACGCAAATTCTATTTGTATTCAGCTGCAAAACTGCGTACGCGTTATATATGCTTGCTGGCGACTGCCGCTGCTGTGTGCTTCTGCCGACTGCGTAAAGAATATTTGATGAAATAAAGCGCGACGCCTCGTTAGCCGAGCGGTAAGGTGCCAGCTTTTTGCGTCGAGGGACCCGAGGTCGATTCTTGTTCCCGGTTGGTTTTTCGATGTTTCGACGAGTTTGGTATGGCTTTTGTTGGATTTTTTTTTAATGCGGTAATTTTTGGCAATTTTTAATGTAAGTGCTTGTTTTGGTTTTCGAATTTTATAACGTTTTTTATGATGTTTTTATCAATTGATTTGTACTTTTTGAAAAAATTCTAATTTTGTAATTGTTTTCCAAATAAAAAAACTATTGTTTCCTTTTTTAGAGTAATTAAATTTTATATAATGTTCTATTTCCAATAAATGATTACTTATGGACTTAATGAACGAATGAAAATTTTAATTATTTCTAGACAACGTTTAAAAAGCTTTTTTTTATTACAGGTTTATGTAACTTTTAAACTAACAAAATACTCGGTGCACAATTTATAATAATCTGCATATGTTTACTATAGACATCTTCTCAGACCGACTCGTAACAAAAACGATGCCTTCATTCAAGAAAATCCCTTCGCACTCTACACATCAACAGCCCCAGCCTCATCCGATCCGCGTGTCAACGTCTCTCTTTCTTTCTCGTTTACATCAACGGGCGCCTCATATCACCGCACCGCGCCGTATAGGACAAAATCATCACCAGCGGGTAATCACCACATATCACTATCACGATCAAAGAAAGTATAAGGATCCAAGTGAAAGAGAAAGGAAAAAAAAACTCGAACTCATCACGGGCTGCACGCAAGGCTATATTCATCTGTTACCGGTCGTCGCGGCGACAGCAGTGGCGGTGGCAGCGGCAACGGCGATGCCACCGCGATCATCATCATCATCGAGAGCGTTCGTGGTAAGCCGAGTTAATAAGCTACTAGCGGCGGCAACGCCGCCGGGGCAAAGGCGCATTACTGTTGGGGCGCGGCCCTGGACGACCAGAACGCGCTGAGCGGCGGCACCGGCGAGATGATACTGCTGCTGCTGCTGCTGCTGCTGCTGCCGCTGCAGGCCGCCGCCAGCAGCAGTTGCCCTCCTGCTGCACCCACGTGCAGCGACGCTTGTGCTGGTTGATCCGCGCAGCAGCTGGCAGCAGCGGCCGGCTGTCACAAATACAGTTTGATGATGAGCAACAAGAGGCCCCAGACGCAGCTCGTTACGCCAATAAACAGAGGCACTTTGCAGTCTAGAAAATCAGAATTGCACACCGCAAAACCGAGAGTTCTTTATTCATATTCTGTACAGCTTACTTCTCTTTTTGTTTGTTTGTTTATTTTGGATTTCTTTTTTCTGTTCGTAGGGGAATGGTTGGTTTGGTTTGGTTTAGTTATTTTGGGACGGTAGGCTATGTTTTCTTTTTTTGTGAGTTTTATGACTTTTTTCGGTTCGTTAACGTCTCGGCTATATACGGCTTGGTCCATCGTGTGTGTGTATATCTTTTTTTTCTATATTAATTTTCCGGTTTCCTTTTGTTAGCTCTCTTGATTGATTTTTCGGAAACAATTTTACTTTTCTCTTCTATCTTTTTTTTTCGTTTGATTGCATTGCTATATCGTTTGATTAGTCGTAACTCACAATCTTTCGGAAACAGTGGATGATGATGATGATGAAGGTGGTCTTTACTGTCTACGAAGGTAGCTGACGATGTTGAGATTAAAGTGTACAGAAATAAGAGACGGCGAATAACGTTTCTCATGTGCATTTATAAAGAAGTAACTCTTTTTTACTCAAATAATTGAATAAAGTTTTTGTTTTACTTTTTGTGTTCATGTTGTTGTAAATTAACATTGAGAACTAATCAATTCTTTTAATAAAGTACAGTATTGTTTAATAAAAGCGTTTCTATGTAAAATTTACTTAATTTCAAGCCGTTCTCTTTAAATTAGAAAATCCTTCGTATTTACAACTTCCAAACAAATCTTTTACCTCCTACATATTTTTAGTATGAACTCATTTAGCGTTATGAAGAAAGTATAGAATGGTAAGTACATTTTGAAATCATTATTTCAACCAAGCTTGTTAAATTCCCCTGCGTGAAAATTTCTCTGTTTATTTCTTAAGATGCAATAAAAAAATATTTATAACGTAAATTTATGATGTTAAGTAATGGATCTAATCTAAGAAATTAATTTAGAGAAATTTTCTAGTTAAGATTAATTGCAAATTCTCTTATTTTCTCGATGCAATCTCACGTACGTTGTTTTATTAATTTGTTGATCCCATCTATTGTTATGCGAGTAACAATTAACCGTAATTTTTGCAAATTTCTTTAAATTTGGAATGTGATCGTCGTCCATCTTTAAATGTACATTCCAGGCCCTATAAATCAACGTTCAATTTTGCCTTTTACAATGTTAAACTTTGCTACTTAACATATGTAGAGAATGAAGATATATTATTCGTGAATAAATAGACCATTTGTAATACTTGACGTAGTACAACAGCATGCCTATAAAAGATTCTTCATAAATTGCTAGAAAATTGTCAATAAAGTTTTTATGAAAGAATTTTATTAATTCAAAAGTTCAATCTTATCACAGATAGTATAAGCAGTAAAACTATACACATGCGCGATTTCACGTTGCCATTTAAAAAAAAAAGAAACAAAAAAACAATAAAGTGAACAAATATTTTAAAGGGATATTGAAAATTCAAGTTTTATATGATCAAAAATCATCATCTTCTATGTACAAATAATTTACACTACAAAAGCATTCGTCAACAAAAATAAAATTTATGCGTCAGTTGATAAAAACTACTTAGTCGAGTATCTAAATAAATTAAATTTTCTTCAATTAGACTTTCCATATCCCCTTAAGCGCATACAATTTGTGTGTAAATGTAACGGTGCGGAAGAACAAGTGTATTCTCCGTGTATAATAAAATGTGAATACGAATCATTCAAACTACTACACATACAATTAAAAAACTAGCAAGTATAAAATTATCTTTTCGTTCTTTTCGTACGTAAACAGTAATCGATTGGTATTTAATCGATAACCATCTATGAATATATAAATAAATTGTAATCGATTCTTTTTCGTTTGTATCGATCATTTTTTGTATGAGTCAAAAATTAGAAATAAAAAAAAACAGAAGATGAAGTCCAATTAATGTCTACAGTCATTTTCTAAACAACCCATGGCACAGATTATAGTGTTTACATACTACAAAGACAGCGTGAAAAATTGCAGCCTGTATAACTACTATGGATATGAACTTTCCGTAAGATTGGGGTCGTACTACAATTGGAGGACTTTCATCGTCGCTACTACTGTCAATTGGTGGGTACTTACAGCCGTCGCCGGAATCTAAGCGGCTTTGTAGTTCTTTTATCTGTATATCCTTGCGTTTCATCTCGTGCGACATTGACTCCAGGCGCTGTCGTAAATCTCGAAGCTCCCTGCAAATAAAGACATTTATAACGGTTGTTATTATGTTATAACTGACTAGTAAAACATTCGTTAATTATACGTATTTAACAAAAATGTGTTATCATTCTTAAAGACTGAAATTTATCGCACAGTTTACGAGCTTGATTATACGACACAATACTAAATAAATAATAATAGTCGTATGATACGAAATTGCTAACTATCTATATGAAGATGTAATAGTTCCTGGTGTAATTATAGATGCAAAATAAAAATTTATAAATCATAAACAAAATGATAGATCAATAATAGTAAACGTACTTCTGCGCTGCAATAAGATCTGAACGTGTTTTGGTAAGTTCCTCGGATATCGCTTGTTTGGCTTGGATTTCACTTTGCAGTGAGCTCTGAAGGTTAAGCAGCTCCATTTTGTCAAGTTTTTGTGATCGACGGTTCCGCCAATTTTTGTCGGTGATGGTGGAACTACCCACGCCGCCTGCGCCTCCGGAGTGCTTCAGGAATTCCAGTTCTTCGGTCATCTTTGTTGCCAGAGCCTGGAGATAATAGTAAGAACGGATTAGAAAGTTGTTTGTGAAGAAAGATAAGAATGTATTGACGCGTTTTGAATGACACATACAAATATCTGAACTCAATAAATCGTAATAATTTACATGATTAAGTAAGAGATAAATGAATTTTTCTGTTAAACCTGTATTCACATTACGTACTCTTCTATTTAACAATTTAATACATAAATTTTAAGAACATTTTTTTCTGCGCGACTTTTTATGATTTTAAAATATTTTAAACAGTTCGCAAAAAAATACGTTCTTTTTGAAGTCAACATCTTACTAGAATTGAAAAAGATTGCTGTTTGAACGTATTTAATGTGATACATCTACTGCAGTGTAAGCCAGTAATACAAACAGCTAAACAATTCTGTTGTTTTAGCAAATAAAAGTGCATGCTGAATTCAGTAAAAGACGAATTAAACCTTATTTCACGTAAATTTTACTTATGCCTAATTTTCATGTATCTGATTACAAATAAATTCTTTACTTAAATTTCGTGTAATTTTTAACACAACTAATTTTTCTTATAAAATTTACAACTTAATCATTAGAAACAAAATAATATCAACGATTGCATTCCTACCTGTAAATATCCTCTGGCGTCCTTCTCGTCGGAGACCCATTGTATGATCTCCGTGATCTGCGCCTCCCACTGTGCAATGGCCTCTTTCTTGTTCCTCAGCTCCTCGTACTCGTCTTCGAGCTGTCGACGCTCGCCCTGTATTCGACTGATACTGTCCGTCACCGAGCCCAGCTCCAACATCAGCTTCTTGTTCTCCTCGACGAGCATCATCTTCTCGCGCTCGTGACGTCGGGTTAGCTCGCTTATCGTTTCCTCGCTGTCTGTTAGGTTTTCCAATCGTGCGTTCTCGAGCTTCTCCTTCGTGATCTGAACTTCGCGCTCGAGCAGCTCCCGCCTCGTCTCCGCCTCGTGTAGCTGTTCCTGAAGGCTGCGGATATCCAGATTGAACCTATAAAATAATTTCAAATGTTATTTAAAATATTTTGATCACAAAATTTTTGTCTCTTTTTTACACGAAAATAAAATATTATCAATAAATTTAACATGAACCAACCTGCTCTGTTGTTGATTGAGATTTTCGTTGTACTGCACTTCGAGCTTTTCGACCTCCGCCTTGAGTCGATTGATCTCCTGGGTAGCAAGGGCGTGGTTCGCGCTCGCGTCGTTACTCATCGCGCGTTGCCTGATCTTCTCCGTCTCCTCTTGCATCTGCTTGCAGTACTCCTCACTACGCTCGCGTAATTTTCGCTCTTTGCTAGTTTCGGCCATCGCTTCCTCAACCCGACCCTCCAGCTCTCGCCTTAGTTTCTCGGCCTTGCGGATGTCGTGACGAAGACTGTCCACCTTTTGCATAACGACCTCCAGCTCTTCCTCCTTATCCCGAACTTGCCGTGATAGCTTCTGCTTCTGCTGGCGCAGCTCAGCGAGTTTGTCAGATACCTCTGTGTACTCTTCCATAGCTAATGAAAAAAAAATAAATACGATGTTTTGTAAGTTATGGACATTGATTTTGTACAATATGCGAATCGAAATTGGACTTTATGTAAATTCTAACTTACCCAATTTTCTTTGTGCTAATGCATCCTTCAGTTCTTTGTCTTGCAGTTTCAGCCTTTCTAGAGCATCCAGCTTATCTTTAACAGCTTCATCTTTCTCTAGACGAAGAGTACGCACTAATTTTTCGAGCTCACGTATTTTGGTTAAGTCACCGCCGTCTATCGGACGTAATTCTCGAGGTACCTCAAGCGATTTTAATTGAGATTCCAGTTCTATAAACATTAAAAATTACGTATGCTTACTAAATAAATACTATTAATTAGATACAAATGCTCACAGGGTTCGAGAAAGTTATATCATAAATAATCTTTATATAAAACAGATCAGTGGAAAATTACAATATTTTTATGCTTCTTTTAGAAGCTAAAAGTAAACTTCAACCCTTAGTTTTTTTTAGTCATAGAAATAGCAAAGTACAAAACACTTCTATAAATAAGAACGCAGAGTTCAATGATACGTACCACAATTTCTTTTGGTAAGCGTATTGATTTCATCTTGAAGTTTTCTCGTTGCATTGTTGGAGTCTGGCGATACAGTCGGTGACGTATGACTGGCACTCACTTGATTTTTCAGCTCCGCAATGGTTTGTGCCAACTGCGCGTTTTCTTCCTCAAGCATCTTTATTGTGTTGTCTTTTTGAGAGTACGTTGGTAGAGTACTTAAGTCCGATATACAGCTGTAATGGACGTTATAATGAATCGTTATAATACATATTACATTCTTCTCAGTATTGATTAATAACGTTCATAGTTATATTTTCTTAAGAAAAAAATTTAGTTTTTTTAGCACAACGCATTTGTAACTTTACTTTTTTTTTTATAACTCATTTAAAATTCAATGATTTGATTCACCTTCCTTGCGTAAAACTGAATCCAACAAATGGAAGATGTAATGCGGAAAAGGCAGAATTAGCCGCAGGTGGAACTGCATCGGAACTACGGACGTCGGTATCATCCACATCGAAGTTCGACGTATCCGTTGGCGAGGAAACCTCGGGAATGTAAGGTGCAGTGCTGTCCCTTATAGTATCCCAATTCACTCCTTCAAACCACGGATGTTTCTAAACAATATTGGAATAGATTAGCAGCTTGCACACAGCATTCATGAGCTCATAGGATCATATGAATTCATTTTTAACTTACTTTAAAATCTTCAATTCCATTTTGTCCTAATCTAAATTCAGAACTACAGATCAATTTTCGCATGAGATCTTTAGCCTCTTCAGAAACGTCGTATATATCATCCGTAGGGAAGTCAAAGCAATTCTGAAAGACATTCTTGTTTAAGAATATAGAAATTAATACGTTCTCATATTATTAATATGTATCTAAGATTTTTACCTTGTGATTCATAATTTTTCCATATGTTTCGACTAGAGATTCGGCATAAAAAGGAGTTTCACCATAAAGCATCTCGTACATACAAACTCCCAAGGACCACCAATCACATTCGGGACCGTATCTGCCCTGCCCGTCCTCCATCGCCTTCAATTATAAGAGACAATTAAAAAATCGTTAAAACCGAACTTTCGATGACAATTAGCAACGATTATACTCATTATGACACATACCCTGAGAATTTCAGGTGAAATGTAGTCCGGCGTGCCTACGGCCACGTTACTTTGTACAGTCCCGTCCTCAAATAATCGAAGGCAAGATCCAAAGTCAGCTAAACGTATGTGTCCATTGGCGTCTAATAAAACATTATCGGGCTTAATGTCCCTGTGCACGTATCGCAAATCGTGTATAGACCCAATGGCGAGCACCATCTCGGCTATGTAAAAACGAGCCATGTCTTCTGGAAGCCTGTCCTCGAACTTGCTGAGTAAAGTTAACAAGTCACCACCACAATAGTAATCCATGACCAGGTACTGTAACGAAAAAAAAGAGTCACCATGTTTTACAAACATTGAAAATACACTCGTCAGTGTGTTGCTTAGAGAACGTCAGATGCAAAATAAACAGACTCGCAAGAAATCTCATATCTCTTTTACTTGTTATAAAAATTGTTCATTCGTATGCATTATTCATTCATAAACGAGTATTTCCGGCTTTAACTATCTTCATAATTGAAGTCAACAGAGCAGTTTAAAAATACAACGATGACCTCATAATAGTTCACTTGCTAGATAAACGCGTATTTAAAAAAAAAAAATATGAATCAACGTTGCGCTCGAAGCGCAACGATACTTTCTCTTTGTTTGTGATTACACTCGAAGAGGCCACATACCAGATTATTGTCATCCTGAAAGGCATAGTGAAGGTTCGTAATCCACCTGCGGTCGCCATACACAAGCACATCGCGCTCCTCCCTGAAGCAGGCAGTTTCGGCACGCTTCAGCATCTCCCATTTGTTAAGAATCTTCATGGCGAAGACTTTGTCGGAGCCGCGCATGCGGACGACACAGACCTCGCCGAAGGCCCCACGGCCGATCACCTTCACGATCTCAAAGTCTTCACGGGCCAGCTGCAGGCTCTTTATACACGTGGTCACAGGCTTAACTATAGAAACGAAAAGACGGCGTGTTATACAAAACTATATACTGCTATGCTAATGCTTTTTTTTCTGTTTTGACGGTTAAGATATTGGTTGGCGAGGCTCCAAGCGAACAAGAACATTGTCTTTTTTTAATTGAGGTGAACGCGGTATTTTCTTCTTTTTTATTGCTATCGGATTATTTATAGCTAGGGTGTGCGGATAGGAAGTATAGGTACTCTGAAAAATTAAAAAACGAGTCGAGGACGAGAGCCAAAAATTAATCCGTAAGCGCACGATTTGAAAAATATTTATGCGCGCGTACGGATCGCACTCTTGTCTCTCTCTCCTCTCTCTCTCTTACTGCCTCTTCCGCTAGCGCTCTTATTATTCCTAAAAATACTAATTCATTCGATCTATTAATATACGCTGCATTTGTAATACAAAACATGTTTACTAATGCGACGCATAGCATTAAAACAAAGCAACCAATTTTTTTTCGTACAAATACGAGCGAAATCATAGCCAACCAATATCTCTTCCTTGTTCACGTCCATACACCGACTCTTCTATATACTCACCGAACTCGATAAAGTCCGACACCGTCTTCTCGCGTCTCAGCGACGAGTTGCAGCATTCGTCGTAGAGCACCAGGAGAATGTCGATGAGCGTCTCGATGGAGAAGCTGTGGCCCATCCTTCCGCCCTGCACGGGACCACCGACAAACAGGGCCTCCAGCTGGCGCAGCCGGCCGCTCACGCCTACAACGTTAGTGAAATGAGAAAAATTAATGTCTGTCTGGGTGTATATAATTGTGGGTGTAACGACACGCGGAAAATTATCATCCGGGGCCGTGGCTTTGTCCGGGTTTATTGAGAGCCAGAGATAAAATTAGATGATTTTCCGACGGCGTGGTGAGTATAGGTTGGGTTTGTGGGAAGATTTTGGGAGAATAGGGTATTGTGAAAAAGTTAGGAATTGGAAAGTTATTTTTGTTGGCAGTGTTACAGTTGGATGGTAATGATTGATGTGATAAGTATAGTATATGATCAAGTAACAAATTAATACTTTAAATTAAATGTAAGATGTTGGAATACTTGTTTTGCTCTTTGATTTTGAAGATAATCAACTTTGAGTTTTTCTTATAAATTATGAATTAGGAACTCTGGTCTTTAATTGAAGCAACTGTATTAATCTTTGCGGCTCTTGTTGTAAACTAGTGAGAAATAGATTGATGAGAATTACCATTAATTGTTAGTGCCTTAGGCATGATGTCGGGTGTGTTGGTTATTAAACCCTCAACAGGTTCCTTCGGTGAGACTCCTGACATCTTTGTAAATAATTCTAAATTTCCTAGACCACCACCTCATCACTGAATTATGAAAGTTCTGAAAACACAAAAGGTATATATTTTTATTTGGATTTTATAATACTCCATTAAATTTTATCTTGATTTACTTCAATAGTGTTCACATATGGAAAACCATTATAGCTCCAATTTTTTCATTCACCAACAACATTCATACATAATAGTATTGATGAAAGAAAACAGTTTACACAGACTTTTCAATATATACTGAAATTGATTAATACTATTTTTTATGAAAATTTATGAAAAATTATATTTTAAATATACTTCACCAAAAACTTTTATATGCTTAAATAAATAAAACAGTCCACTTCAACTTATTGAAAGGTATGTGCGTGTTATGAATGGTCAACTAAAAATAGCATATACACTAGTCATCAAAACTATAACGTACATGAAATTCTTTGTCATCATATTATTTGCTTGACAAAAACCAAGAAGACCATTTTGGATAATTTTAGAACAAAATAGAAATAGCAAGATGTATATCTATCTGTATGTGTGGCTCTTAGAAAATCAACTGCTTATTAGCATTCTTTGATCTTGATTTTTTTTCTAAAAATTATGGAATCCATTTCCTAAAATAACTTAACCAATTCTGTGCTAAAACTGAATCGTAAATCTTTTTATATATATCCAATATTCAACTTTTACCCGGAAAATCTTTATACTTTGAAAATGAAAAGACATTTCTAGAACAAGTCTAATTCTGTCATTCTTAAGTGCTGGTTTTAGCTGTTTTCTTCCAAACCAATATAATAAAATATCAGTGTGTTTATTCTTAGAAATGACACTTTCTTTAACGGTTTGAAAACAGGTTTGTCTGAAATAATCATCAGAATATAAAACTTTGTTATAATGAAACAAACAGCATCAGCTAACTTTTCTACTGTGTCAAGCAATTCCCACTACTTATTTTCTTGAAAAACGCCACTACAAAATTTACATTTTCAAGTACAACATTCTTCTCCATCAAAACACTTGAAATACCAAGACACACCAGAGTTCCCAGCACTTTATTCACTTCATCTCCGGTCAAAACCTACATTTCCACAAATTTTCCACTTGTACTTTATCCACAACCGATCACATCTTCTTCCAACCCATCGTACAATTCGCACCAGGAATTCTATTGCCTCAGACACACATGCACAAATACTCTCTGTCTCTCTCTCTATCTCTCCCGTAGCTGCCTCCAAGAACAGACTTATATAAATAAATGCTGGTCCACCAGTCTCTGTGTGTGTATATGTGTGTACACTGCTGCTACTCAGTCCAATCTCAGAAAGTGAGAGAGAGACAGAAAGAGCCAAGGCCAAAGCCACCGAATCTCTCTTTCTCTTTCTCTCTCTTTCTCTCTCAGGGAAAAACTTCTCTTTCTCTCTCTTTCTCTCTCTACCTTTACGACACGGCGACTCCCGGTGGAAAATTACGTAACTTGCTCTCCTGTCCGCGGACCGGACTCATCGCGGCGGCTGCGGCGAGGCCCGACGACATCGGAGCAGCCGCGCGCGAGACTACACACTCGTACAAAGACGCTTGTAAATAAAAAGCCGTGCATGTACGCGCGCTCCTGGCTCTCCTCCTCGTCGGCTACGCCGCGCTGCTCTTCTCACCGCGCGCTCGACGAAAATAGAGTACGCGCGCTCCCGAGCGTTCTCTCTCTCTCTCTCTTTTACACACGCTCACTGACACGTATATACACATACTCACACACAGAGAGGCTGGCGGACGGACGGAAAAGGCGTCGGGCGCGGGCGCGCGGGGTAGGGCAGAGCCGCAGGCAGGCGGCATAGATTAGCATCGGGCATAATATGCTAATACTTTCCCCCCCTCTCCCTCCCTCCACCTATACCTCCCTCGCAGCCGCCCGTTCATGGACGAGCGAACGATTTTTCGGCCGCTCGCGCGAATCTCGAGCGACACGACGGGCGTGCAGGCACACCTATATTATGCGAACGCAAGAAAGAGAAAGAGAGAGAGAGAGAGAGAGAGAGAGAGAGAGAGAGAGAGAGAGAGAGAGAGAGAGAGAGAGAGAG